>WBNM01018685.1:18277-72625 GCA_013399055.1 Ramphastos sulfuratus | reverse complement strand
ATGCTGGGATTCTGGGATTGTGTAATTTCCTGTAGCTTTTCTGAGTTTTAGCTTTGGTTTGTGCTGACTGACTCAGTGCTCAATGACTGAAAGCAGTATGAAGGGTACTGATACTTCCTGTGTCTAACAAGCAGGTTCTCCACCCAAGGAACCCAGGAGCCCAGAGAGAGAAGCCGTTTCCCTGTTGAGAACATACTGCTTGAAAATAGGTGATTTCTTTTTTTTTTTTACTTGTTTACACTATTGCCTTGATAAAAAATACGACTGGGGAAGTAGAGTCTGTTACAACTTGCCCACATTTTATAAGGCCACTTAAGCCATGAAATGTTATCTTTACCCTTGCCCTTGGCAAGGGGAGAGAAGACAGATGAGATGTTCCCATGTGCAGCAGTAGCTGTGACTATAACTGGTCAAAAATGAGGTCTGGAGCTTTCAAAGGCTTTGTTCTGGAAAGTGACCCAGAAATGATGTTGAGGATAAAAAGTGTATTTGTCAGAGTACAATTTATGGTAGTGAGCTAGGGGCAAATATGGGAGAGGGGGGGAAATGAGGATGTAGAAGTGCTGGACCAAGCTAAGAGAGCACAGGTACTCCCCCATGCAAAGATTCATTTGCAGTGTTTGCAGCTCCTAGCTCCCTGTTCCATTTGTTTCTCAAAGAGAATCACAGCTATGGCTGGGACTTTCAAAGGAGCCTGCACAAGGGTTTCAGTGATGTTTGGAATATTAATTCCTACAGCAGTGAATTCAGGAACTGGAGGGCTGCTTTGCTGTGCAGTCTCTGCCTCTGTCACAGACCCTAACCAGGAACAAGCAATGCCAGTGCCATAGAGGATTTCATGTTGCTGCTTTGCAGCGCTTCTGCCTGAGGACAGCTAATTATTTTCTCTGCTTTATGTGCTCTGAACTGAGTCACGGAAGGACCTTGACCCAGAAGGACTGGCATTTCTGAAGCCAAGGCTACAGTGGAATGTAGACACTCAAGTCCAAAAGTGAAGTCCTCCAACCCCTGCCTCATTAGCGGAGTGCCAAACGTAACTCCTGTGTTTGCCAGCACAGAAGCGGAGACGCTGCCAGCTCCACCTTGATGCCATTCGGGCTCTGCTTTTTGAGCTTGGGGCGTGCAGATCCTCTGCCTGGGAACCCCAAGGAGCTTGGGCTGGCAGAAGCTCAGAGTGTATCTAACACCCTGTGTGAAAAGTTTCCAAGGGAGCTCCTGACTCTTCATGGCAGCTGGCACTAGAATATTGCACTTCCTCCCTGCCTGCTGCCTTCCAGGCAAAAGTGTAATCACTTCACAGATCCATAGTATGGATTGGGTTGGAAGGGACCTTAGAGACTGTCTAGTTGCAATGCTCCTGCCATGGGCAGGGACAACTCCCACAGCCCAGGTTGCTCAAGGCCTCATCCAGCCTGGCCTTGAACACCTCCAGGGAGGGGGCATCCACAACCTCCCTGGGTAACCTGTGCCAGTGTCTCACCACCCTCACTGGAAAGAATTTCTTCCTAATCTCCAGTGTAAATCTTCTCTCCTCCAGCTTCAATCCATTCCCCCATATCACTACAGGCCCTTGTAAAAAGCCCCTCCCCAGCTTTCTTGTAGGTACTGGAAGGCTGCTCTAAGGTCTCCCCAGAGCCTTCCTTTCTCCAGGCTGAACTCTCTTCTGCCTCTCTTCTGCAAACCTCCAGTGAGATTTTCAGTAAGTAGTTCATTTAATAATATATTAAAGGAAAATAATTGTCTGAAATACAAAAGAGTTTCCCTCAATCAGATCTGCTTGGTTTAATCTAGGCTTTCATTGTCATGCCCGTTGGAAAGTGGCAGTTGATGCCAGCTGGCAAAGTGCTGACCTCAGCAGAAGGGCAGCACAAATTTGATGGCAGACACAGGACATTGACACGATCTGGAAGTTTCAGCTCACAGGTGAATCACAGTAGCCTCGTGTAAGTGCTGTTAAAGAACATTTCCCAGGTTCCTCCCCAGCCTGGTTTCCTTGGGGGTAGCAGTAGGTGGTAGTGCTCTCAGAGGCTGCAGCCAGCAGGAACAGTTTTTGTTCTGGTTTATTCTACGTTTTTATAGCTGACACCAGCAAAACCACACCAGCTTCTTGGAGCAGCGCCTGAGCAAGTGCTCTCTACTGTTACTGCCACTAAAGGAGCAAAAACAGGGACAGCAAGGAAGGGAAACTTGGTCCAAAAGCATAGGACATGAACATTTCTACCCCACCCTCCACCTGGCAGTGAAATGTGAGGGTGCAAGTGCAGCAGGTGAAGGTTTGGGGGTAAAGGGAACAGCCTCCCAGAGTGTCCACTCAGCACTTCCTGCCGGCAGCGTCTGCATGGAAAAATGTGCAGGAAGGGGTGGGGCCGGCCCTCAGCAAAGTTCTCCCCCAAGTAGTGGTCTCTCCTCTTTAAACCCAGGCATCCACCCACCAGCTGAACCCTAGAACTGTTTTGCTTGGGAAAGACCTTCAGGATCACCAAGTGCAACTATTCTCTTAACTCTGCCAAGGCTTTTGCTAAACCATGTCCCTCAGCACCACATCTCTGCCTCTTTTAAGCACCTCCAGGGATGGGGATTCAACCACCTCCTTGGGCAGCCTGTTCCAGTGTTTGGGAACCCTGTCAGTGAAGAAGTTTCTTCCAGTGTCCAACCTAAGCCTGCCCTGGTGCAACTTGAGGCTATTTCCTCTTGTTCTATCAGTTGTTCCTTGGGAGAAGAGACCAGCATCCTGCTAGCTCCAACAGCCTTTCAGGGAGCGGTAGAGTGAGAAGGTATCCCCTCAGAAGCAGCCTTGCTTCAAAGTGCCAGCCTTGGATTATCAGACTGCTAGGTTACTTCCAGTGTTGGTCAGCAGGGAGGGGGTTCTCTAATTTTAAAGCTCTTCCAGTACACCTAGATGTAACTGAGTGCGGTTGGCAGTGGGACCTGCAAGAAACTGGGAACTTGGTCAAATGATTTTAATAGACTTATTCTCAGTTTTCCAACTTTCTGGCACTTCAGCAACTAATTTGCTCCCTGTATCAATTCTCCTGGCATAATCCCAGGCAATCGGTTTAGTCATTAAAGGGCATGATGTAATTCCTGCAAAATCAGAACCACCACCTCTTCAGGTGTGTTTATTTTCATTGCAGTTTAACCAAGGACATCGATGTGAGCAAGTCAGAATCTGTTCCTGCTGTAACCTCAGCCACAGGAGCTGGAGGACAGGAAGGGGATGGGTCCTGCTCCTCGTGGAAACAGAATGAACACGTCAATATCAGACACTTCAGTGTGTCTGTAGCTAAAGATCCTATGACAGTTTCTGCCACTTTGCTCTGGTGAGACTTCACCTGGACTACTGCATCCAGCTCTGGGGCCCTCAACACAGGAAGGACATGGACCTGATGGAGCAGGTCCAGAGGAGGCTATGGGGAGACCTGATAGGANACCCTAGAACTGTTTTGCTTGGGAAAGACCTTCAGGATCACCAAGTGCAACTATTCTCTTAACTCTGCCAAGGCTTTTGCTAAACCATGTCCCTCAGCACCACATCTCTGCCTCTTTTAAGCACCTCCAGGGATGGGGATTCAACCACCTCCTTGGGCAGCCTGTTCCAGTGTTTGGGAACCCTGTCAGTGAAGAAGTTTCTTCCAGTGTCCAACCTAAGCCTGCCCTGGTGCAACTTGAGGCTATTTCCTCTTGTTCTATCAGTTGTTCCTTGGGAGAAGAGACCAGCATCCTGCTAGCTCCAACAGCCTTTCAGGGAGCGGTAGAGTGAGAAGGTATCCCCTCAGAAGCAGCCTTGCTTCAAAGTGCCAGCCTTGGATTATCAGACTGCTAGGTTACTTCCAGTGTTGGTCAGCAGGGAGGGGGTTCTCTAATTTTAAAGCTCTTCCAGTACACCTAGATGTAACTGAGTGCGGTTGGCAGTGGGACCTGCAAGAAACTGGGAACTTGGTCAAATGATTTTAATAGACTTATTCTCAGTTTTCCAACTTTCTGGCACTTCAGCAACTAATTTGCTCCCTGTATCAATTCTCCTGGCATAATCCCAGGCAATCGGTTTAGTCATTAAAGGGCATGATGTAATTCCTGCAAAATCAGAACCACCACCTCTTCAGGTGTGTTTATTTTCATTGCAGTTTAACCAAGGACATCGATGTGAGCAAGTCAGAATCTGTTCCTGCTGTAACCTCAGCCACAGGAGCTGGAGGACAGGAAGGGGATGGGTCCTGCTCCTCGTGGAAACAGAATGAACACGTCAATATCAGACACTTCAGTGTGTCTGTAGCTAAAGATCCTATGACAGTTTCTGCCACTTTGCTCTGGTGAGACTTCACCTGGACTACTGCATCCAGCTCTGGGGCCCTCAACACAGGAAGGACATGGACCTGATGGAGCAGGTCCAGAGGAGGCTATGGGGAGACCTGATAGGAACCCTCCAGTACCTGAATGGAGCTTGCAAGAAGGCTGCAGAGAGACTGTTGACAAAGGCCTGCAGTGACAGGACGAAGGCTATGGCTTCGAACTAGAGCAGATTGAGATTGGATGTTAGGAACAAGTTCTGCACCATGAGGGGAATGGAACACTGAAACAGGTTGCCCAGAGAGGTGGTTGAGGCCCCATCCCTGGAGATATTCAAGGTGAGGCTCTACAGGGCTCTGGGCAACCTGAGCTACTTGAGGACATCCCTACTGAGTGCAGAGGGGGTTGGACTGGATGACCTTTGGCGGTCTCTTCCAACCCAGATCATTCTGTGATTCTGTTTGATTCCATGGGAACTTTTTAATAACTGAGTGGCACAACATTTTAAAGGCTCATCATTTTTTCAGGAAGACATTGGGAAGGTTGAGCATTTATCCTTTAGACCTGCTTTCCATATTTAAGGAGTTACAGTGATTTTAGGGATAAAATACTACATTTCCAATTGCAGCCTATGCAGGCAGGGATAAATCCCTGACTGGTTGATCATCTCAAACCGGATTGCTGTATGATGCCTATTCACTGCCAGTCTGTACCAGCCAGTCAGTCAAATCACCTCAAGGACTTCCCTGGAGTTTCTTCTGCAGTCCAATGGGAATCTCCCCAGCAGTAACTTGTCCCCCTCACCCTTTGTCTTTTCCATGGGAGTCCTTGTAAAAAGGGAGTCTCCATCTTCCCAGTAGCCACCCTTTATGTACTGGTCTATGGTAATAAGGTCTCCCCTGAGCCTTCTCAAGGTTGAACAACCTCATGGCAGGGCTTCCAGTCCTCTGATCATAAGGCACATCACAGTGGCAGAATGCAGAGGATCTGAAGGAGCAGGAATCAGGGTTTGAGGCCATTTTGAACCAAGAGGTAGCGCAGTGAGCAAGTCCCAAGAGAAGAGAGTCACCACAACACCAACCTGGGCTCCTGAGCCTTTTTTTGATGAGACTGCATCTGGATAACCTCAATCCTGCTCACTCAGGAGGAAATCAAGCTAAAGTGCTTTGGATGTGGCCATCCCAGAACACAGGGTTGAAGCAAGGGACCTCAAGCCATTCCACACTGCCCCAGGGCAGATGTTTTAGGTCTGTTCCTGGAGAATAAATCTTATGATGAGTAACTGAAGGAGCTGGGGCTGTTCAGTTTGAGGAAGAGGAGGCTGAGGGGACACCTCATGGCTGTCTACAGCTACCTGAAAGGACATTGTGCAGAAGTTGGTGCTGATCTCTTCTCACAGGTAAATAGTGATAGAACAAGAGGGAATGGCCTCAAACTGCAACTGGTTAGGTTTAGGCTGGATATTAGGAAGAACTTTTTTTTTCCCAGCAGGAGTGGTCAGGCATTGGAATGGGCTGCCCAGGGACCACCAACCCTGGATATGTTTAAAAGTTGTTTGGATGTGGTGCTTAGGGATGTGTTTTAGGGTGTGCCTTGTAGAGTATGGTTATGGGTTAGACTTGGTGTTCCTGAGGGTCTTTTCCAACCTGAGTGTTTCTGTGATCCTATCACTGTGATCAGCCAGGTCTGCAGGGGCTGTGAACGAGGTGATGGTGGTGACACACTCTGTTACCCCAGGGGAATGCTTCAGTTCAGTGTTAGGATTTCAATGGAGTTGGGTGTGAAATGACTTTACAATACCCTCTGAACTATCAGTGTCAGTTTCCAGTTCCTAGAAAACAGAGAACCTGAGGCAGAACAATTTGGTCTTCTCAGCCACATGAGCCAGCAGTGTGCTCTTCAGGCCAAGAAGGTCAGTGGTCTCCTGGGGTGTATTGAGTGTCACCAGCAGGTCAAGGTTGGCTCTCCTCCCCTTCTACTCTGCCCTAGTCAGACCACAGCTGGAGGTACTGGGCCAAATTCTGGGCTCCTTAGTTCAAGAGGAACAGGGAACTACTGGAAAAACTCCAGTGGAGACTACAAAGATGCTGAGGAGCTTGGAGCATCTCTGTAAGGAGGAAAAGCTGAGAGCCCTGGCGCTGAGAGCCTGCAGAAGAGCAGCCCCAGAGGGGTTCTGCTCAGTACTCAGCAAGAGCTAAAGGACCTGGGTTGGGGGGGCAAGAGGATGGAGCCAGATTCAGTGGTGCCCAGGGACAGGACAAGTGGCGAAAGGCAGAAACTGGAACCCAGGAAGTTCCATCTGAACAGAAGGAGAAACTGCTTTGATGAAAAGGTGCTGGAGCCCTGCAGCAGGCTGTCCAGAGAGGTTGTGGAGTCTCCTTCTCTGGAGAGATTCCAGACTCAGCTGGGCATTGTGATCCTGAGCAAGCTGCTCTGGATGACCTTGCTTTAGCAGAATGGTTGGACTGGATGATCTCCAGAGGTCCCTTCCAACACCCACCATGCTGGGCCTCTGAGATTCTGTGATTTGAAACTACAATTTGCAGCACATTAATAGCTTGGCCAATAAAAATACTCTGTTGGAATGTGGGGCTGTGCCTGCTTTTGCTGGAAAACCCAAGGCATAGTTTAATATTTTTTAATACTAAGATTGCCAAAAAGGTATTTTGTGCCAAGAAGT
The DNA here is from genome assembly GCA_013399055.1 of Ramphastos sulfuratus. Taxonomy (NCBI): domain Eukaryota; kingdom Metazoa; phylum Chordata; class Aves; order Piciformes; family Ramphastidae; genus Ramphastos; species Ramphastos sulfuratus. Next base: position 65,658 of record WBNM01018685.1, on the reverse strand, counting down.
TATTGCTAAATTTGAAGCTGACTCTGGGTTACATTACCTTTCAGTTCAATGACAGTTCCTCACTTCATAAGTTACAGTTCTTTTATCTGTGTACTGTTAATTTGCAAACCACTGTGTTGCAGGATGGAAATGGAGAAGAAGTTGCTAACCAGTCTGCTAGGGAGCTAATCCATCATTCCTAACACACTTGGGAGCAGTGCTGCACCAAGTTTCATAGCTGTCAGGCTCCACTAAAAGGAATGGTTGAGCTGTGGGCAAAACCAGTTGAAGTGGTTTGTGTCTGTGTGGAAGAACATCTCAGGAGTAAAGAAGCGACCTGGTTTGGGGCACACAAAGCAGTACTTGATGTTTTACTCATGCCAAGAAGGACGTTTTGGTGCTGGAGAGTGTCCAAATAAGAGCAGTGAAACTGGTGAAGAGTCTAGAGCACAAGTCTTGTGAGGAGCAGCTCAGGGAACTGAGGTTGTTTATCCTGGAGAAAAAGAGGCTGAGGGGAGACCTGGCTCTCTACAACTCTCTGATGGGAGGAGGGAGCCAGGTGGGGGTTGGTCTCTTCTCCCAAGCAACAAGCAATGGGACAAGAGGACATGGCCTCAAGTTGCACCAGGAGAGGGTTAGGTTGGACATGAGGAACAATTTCTTCCCCAAAGGGCTTGTCAGGGGACCAAGCTACCCAGGCTTGGAGGGATTTAAAATGTGTAGATGTGGTACTGAGGGATATGATTTAACAGGCATGGTGGTGTTGGATTGATAGTTGGACTTGAGGTATTTTCCAATCTTAATGATTTTATGGTTTAGGAGTGACCTGGCAGTTCTGCATTAACAGTTGGACTTGATGATCTGAAAGGTCTTTTAGTAGCCTAAACAATTGAATGATTCTACTCCAGTGCATGTGTCAGCACGAGTAAGGCTCCTGCCAAGTGAAAATAACCATTTATTGGCAACGCAGCTCTGAATGGCACAATGTGGCTGCCATGGCCTCTGAAGCAATCTGTTGCCCATCTGGCATCTCTTCAACACGATGGGCATTGCAGGGAGGGGATTTGATAGACCTAAACTCTGATCCTATATTACTGCTGTTCTTAAGTGCAGTATATCTCTGGGATTCAAACGAGTGTGGCAGTTAGGTGGACCTGCCATGTCACAACACCTGTCTCAACAAAGTTTCAGTCTAGACACCTTGAGCTGTTTTAATGGTTGAGTGAATTGTAGCCCAGCGGAGCGAGGGAAGCCTCAGACTGAGGTAGCTGCAGAGAGAGGTTACAAAGTGTTTGCTTCTTCGGGATACTGAAGGTATCAGTTGCTCACTGTGCTCTTCTGGGCTGGTAATTTGATAGGCAATTCTGTTTGTCTCTTAGTGATCCCCACTCCTACCATGGTGTGGAATTTTACTCTGAGAATGTATTCAAATTTGTTAGATAAAACGGTGAAAGGAACTTCTTTTGTCACCTCTGGTAAGTTTTGGAGGCAATGTGCATCGGTGAGTTAAAGGACTGAGCATCTAGATAATCATCACTGAAGTAATTACTGTTGTGGGCAATTGAATCCACACCTTTTGGCTTCCACATTTCAGTTTCCTAATGAAATGTGCGTCTGGAGCTGGCAACAGTGGACACAGTAAAGACTGGAGAGGGGGGTGGTGTTTGCACTTTGCTCACATGAAGCAGTGCTGGCTATCAGGCATTTTTATGGAAGCTTGGAATTGGCAGCAACTGATGGATCCCACACCCTTCTTGCAAGGAACACCAATCACGTGGTTTCAGGAGAGTGTTTGGATTTCCCTTTCATAAAAGAAACACTTGTTTAAAGAGCTCACAGATACATTTCTAGTCAGTCATAGACCTGCCACCCTCAGATGAGTCTTTAGAGGTCCTAAATAGAATCATAGAATGGTTTGAGTTGGGTAGGCCCTCCAAAGCTCATCCAGTCCAACTCCCCTGCAGTAAGCCAGGGCATCCTCCACTAAATCAGGTTGCTTAGAGCCTTGTTGAGCCTGACCTCGAATATCTCCAGGGACGGGGCCTCAACTGCCTCCCTGAGCAACCTGTTGCAGTGTTCTGCCAGCCTCGTGGTAGAGAACTTGTTCCTAACATCCAGTCTAAACCTCCTCTAATTTCAAACCATTGTCCCTTGTCCTATCACTCCAGGCCTTTGTAAACAGTCTCTCTGCAGCCTTCTTGTAGCCCCTTTCAGGTATTGGAAGGTTGCTGTTAGGTCTCCCCAGAGGCTTCTGCAGCTCCCTCAGCCTGTCCTCATAGCAGAGGTGCTCCAGCCCTGTGATTATCTTCATGGCCTCCTCTGGACCTGCTCCATCAGGTCCATGTCCTTCCTGTGTTGAGGGCTGCAGAGCTGGATGCAGTACTCCAGGTAAGGAGTACTTGGCTTTTATTTTATCTGAACTTGTTTGTACTTCTGAATGCAGCTAGTTACACCTGAGATTCTCTTTAAATTCAGAAAAAATGTGACACAATTCTGTTGTAACACTCTCGGCCCATAGAAATGAAGCAAACATGCATGGCTGGTATTAATTCAAAGCCACAGAAGCATGAGGAAATTAATCTTCAGCTTAGAAGAGCTACAAAAGCAGCTGCTGTGGATGGGCACGTTACTCTTAATTAGCAAGGAATTTATTGAACTAAATTAAATTACTGCAAAGTGGCTTATCTGTATAATAGCATCAAGTCAGCAGTGCAAGCAAAGTTACAGTTGCAGATCTGTTTCTTCAGTGGTGCTTATTTTGCTCTTTCAGCAGTTTTGAAACAGAACTAACGTGCAATAGGCAAACTGAGGGCTGTTTAGAGCACAAAACAAACACTTAGGGCCTTGTCATGAAAGCAATGTCAAGTGAGTAACAGTATACTAAATATATACACATAGTGTTTGCATATGGCATGGGCTGTAAACAACAAGATGAAATTCCATAAGGAAAAGGGAATTCCATACCTGCATTGGCTTGCTGTCTTTTTTTTTTTTTTTATCATAGCTGGGTGGAGGCTGTTACCATTTGCATTTCATCCTGAACTGCACCATCTCAGCAGCTTCCAGGATGCTTCCCAGTCCTGCAGAAGCAGTAGCAGAGAGATTTGCGAGAGAGTTCTCTAAGCTGTGTCTTTTCTCATGGCTGTTTAGGCTTACATCCATTATTTTCACTGTCATAAGGCAGGCAAGCAGTTTTGAAGGCTACATCTGAGGGCTGTAATGGCCAGGCTGAAGGAGCCCAGAGGACACTAACTTGTGCTACCAAGACTGGGGGTTTGATAGTCCTGACAGAATTTGTATGGTAAAATGGGAGAATTCCTGAAGGCAGAAGATCAACTTGTCAAATGAGAGAACTGCCTGCCTAATGCATGGATAGAAGTGTGCAATCACTTGATCCCAGCACAGTGGTTGTTGGGAGGGACCTATGGGGATCATCCAGTCCAAACCCTCAGCTAAAGCAGGGTCACCCACAGCAGGTTGCACCAAAAGAAACAAAAAGTACTTTGCTTATTGTTGGCTCAGTAGTTTTAAGATTAATTTCACAGAATCATAGAACGGTTTAGGTTGGAAAGGACCTTAAAGATCATCCAGTTCCACCCTCCCTGCCATGAGCAGGGACACCTCCCACTAGAGCAGGTTGCTCAAGGCCTCATCTAAGTTGGCCTTGACCACCTCCAGGGAGGGAGCAGCCACAGCCTCCCTGGGCAACCTGTGCCAGTGTCTCACCACCCTCACTATAAAGAACTTCGTCCTGATCTCCAGTCTACATCTGCCCTCTTCCAGCTTCAGTCCATTCTCCCTCATCCTGTCACTACAAGCCCTTGTGAAACATCCTTCCCCAGCTTTCTTGTAGGAAAAAATGTCAGAAGTAATGAAGTCCAAGAGTCTTTGTAGTCCTAACCTTCTGTCTTGGACTTGGACTAAAGCAGTTCCTACAAACACTGTTGTTACTTGCTGTGGGATGTTCTCAGCAACTGCTAATCCTGCCTCTAAAGTGCCCTTTACATCTAGTCAAGTTTTACCATCCAGAACTCGATTTTCTTGATGAGAACTTAGTCACATTTACCTAAGTTACATCCAAGTGTGTTTCCAGTTTGCCTTTTCAGACTATTTGTCAGGTTTGAATTCCCTTTTGCCTCCTCTTTGTGGCCAGCCTCACGTCTAAAATGGACATGAATATTAAAAACCATTCTTCATTCATTTATAGCAACAATGGCCACACTAAGAGCTACATTTAACCCTGCTGTGAGTGATGCTGCAAGTAACTCTGCTAAGAAGAAATGAGTTTTCCAGGAGAATGACCTATTTGGGTTTTTTTTAAAGGAAGTGCTGAGCATCAGGGTGAAAAACGTTTTTACAGTCAAAGGCTCCACAGAAGGGACATTATTTTTTATAGTTAGTCCCAGAAATACTTTTCTTCTTCTACCAGTATGTGGCACACCGTGTCTTGGTGTGTCGCCTGGGAGCCCCCTGCCTGCCCTTCCCGCACGTCATGGAGCATGACTTGGCACAGGCACAGCACCCAGGTGATGGTCACCAGCATAGCACCCATGGGGCTGTTCCCCGTGAGGAATCCAGGTAGAACGAGCTCACCTCGGGCCGTAGCGCTGCTAACCCCCGGTGGAGCACTCGGGTTCATTCGGGACGTGGCTTAACTCTTGTCACTCAGCTTCCCAGGCTCTGCAGGTGGACATGTGCCTAAGGAAGGTGTCAGAACACTGAGGACAAGGAGGCTTTGATCGCCCAGGGGATGTGGCTCAACAAGGGCCCAGTGCTGGGTCCTGCACTCAGTCACAGATTTCCCCCCCCCCCCAAAGCTCCCAGGCCTGGGGAAGAGCGGCTGGGCAGTGTCTGGGTCCGAGGCGGTGCGTGCCCAAGCTGCCAAGGCCGCCCGCAGCCCGGCCCAGCGGCAGTGCGGCCAGCAGAGGGGAGCGATTGTCCCGCACTGCGCACCGCTGCCGCCGCACCTTCACTAGTCGGTGCGGTCTTAGGCCACTCGCTCCAAAAGGGACGTTTGAGGGGCTGGAGCAAGTCCAGAGAAGGGCAAGGAAGCTGGGGAAGGTCTGCTGAGGAGCAGCTGAGGGAGCTGAGGGCGTTCGGCCCGGAGGAGGCTGAGGTGCCAGGAGCCAGGTGTGTGTTTGAGGGCTGTCCTGCCAGGTAACGAGCAATGCGACAGGAGCAGGTGGACCTCAGGTCGTACCTCGGGAGGTTTCTGTTGGACACGAGCAACAATCTCTTCCCCAGGAGGCTTGTCGAGCACTGGCCCAGGTACCCAGGGCAGCAGTGCAGTCCCCATCCCTGGTGGGTTTCAGAGCCGACGCAGCTGTGGTGCTGTGGGACGTGGTTTAGTGGTTGGACCCAGTACCTCCAGAGGTCTTTTCACTCTAAATGCGGCTGGGGAATGGCTTTGGGGAAATGGCGTGAGCGGCAGGAGCGCTCCAGCCCTTCACTGAGACCCGCCTGGGAACACCTTCCTGTGGGGATGGACCTGCCCCTGGACCCCCGCACCCCACGGCGGCTGGCAGCCTGAGGCCGCTGCAGACACCACCCAGCTCCGCCCTGCTTCCTCTCCTGGATTCGCGCCCCTTTGTGCGGCACCGGGCGGGGGTCGGGGAGCCTCAGTGGGGCAGAGAGGGGAGGCCGAGCCCGCGCCCTCCCCGGCGCTTCCGCAGCCTCCATCCTCNCCCCGCCGCTGCCCGCCCACCGCCGCGGCTCCCCCCGCTCGCCCGGGCGCTCTGCAAGATGGCGGCAGCAGCCGAGCGCGGAGCTGAGGTGCCCGCGGAGCCGCCGCGGGGGGCTCGACGGCCGCTGCCGCCGCTGGACCCCGAGGAGGTGGCGAAGCGATTGGCTAGCACTCGCCGGGAGCTGAGCAACAGGCGCAAGATCCTGCTGAGGAACCTGCCGGCCGAGAGCAGCAGCCAGGTACGGCCGACGCCTCTCCTCCGGCGGCGTGGCGCGATCCCGCCGGCGCCTCGGGCGGGCCGGGGCCGGGCTAGAAGCTCGCAGCGCCGCCGAGCAGCCGCGTCCCGGGGCGGTGAGGGGCTGCCCGGCGGCCGGCGCCTGCCCTCGCACCCGCGGGCGTTCGTGGGCTGCAGCTTCTGTTCCTTCCCCTCTCCCGCGGCTCGGCTCGGGTTTCTCTTCCCGACGCCTCCTCGGGCTTTGTTACCGCCGGTAGCGCGGTGCCCGCGGAGAGCGGCTCCGGTTTGTCTTCCCCGCGGCGGGAGGTGCCGCCCTTGCCCGCGGGGAACGACGCCAGCCTCGGCAGCCGCTGTGTGCCCGCCGGTGGGAGCCAGAGCCGGGCCCCGGCGCCAGGGTGTGAGGAGCAGCCCCCGTCCCAGCGAGAACGCGAGGCTGTGCAGCAAGGTGTGCGAAGCGGCCAGGCTAATGAGTGCGCTAATTGCGCTCCTGTGAAGGCACCTGAAGTGGGGCAGCGGCCGGCGCGTGGCTGTCAGCGGCGCTGGAGAGGTGACACCTGTGTCCTGGCTGTGCCCGGGCAGGCCGAACGGCTTCACAGCCCTGCTGCACCAACGGATTCTCTACTAAAGCAAAGCTAAAAAGCTCCAGACCTGGGTTGGTTTGTTTTCCTGGGGTGAGCAGTGCGTCGTTAGTGAAAGCGATTTTCCACAATCTCACGGTGGTTTAGGAAAATTCCACTCAAATTAGTGCAAAACGTAGGAGAAGATCAGTGAACTCTTAAACCTAATGCATCTGAGTCACATTCTGAGGTGCTTTAGTTGCCTAGGCACTTCCCAGAGCTTTGCCAGCTTCCAAAAACCACATTTTGATGCATAAGTAGAAGAAATTGTAATGATGGTTTTTGTTCTGAAGCTCTCCTTGTGTCTCTTCCCCTCTCTTTCTGAAGCACAGGCAGCTGTGTTACCGATGGGTGAGTGCAGCAGGTGAAGGTGGTGGTGTTCTTGGTGACTCCTGTAAAAAGGCAACATTCATTTGGGAGCGAATCTTTCAGCCATCGGTGTAACTGGATCCAGAGTGCCCAGCTTGCTTGCCATGGCGCTTCTTGGTGCCTTTGTGCTCATGTCCGTGGTGCCTTTCGATCTGTTTGGCCAGGCTGTAGTGTGATTGTAGGTTGTCAAGAGTTTTCTAACAGTTTTGCTACCATCCTGTGTGAGCAGAGCCTCACCTCTATTTATAGCAACCCAATGACCTAATCAATAGCAAATTCACAAGTCAGTAACCCCTGCTAATCTTCCATCCCCTGTTGAAGAAGCCATCATGCGTGACTGTGTTGACATAGAGGGCTTACTGGAGTGTCACAAGGTGCTTGCTGCAGACAGCCAGGGTAGGATCACTTGGTCTGACACTCCTGCAGCTGTGTTGGACGCAGCAGGTAGTTGATGAGCTCAGGAAGCACATCTCACCTCTGTGGAAGCCAACGAGCTTGGTGTTGCTTGGTCTGACAGGAAGTGCTGCAGGGAAAAACACTACCCTGAAGGTCCACCTGGGCAGCCACACCCTCTGGGAGTTTGCCATTTTGTTTTCAGGACGTAAAAGCAGGACTTGAATGCCTGTTTCCCTATGTAAGGTTCTGATCTTCACCTGTTACTAGGATAGAACATTTCCACCATGTACAGGTCCTGAAATATGATTTCAGAAGATGTCATTTTAGTTTTTAACATCATTGAGGGATTCGTGTTGGCATGTAAAGGCCAACTCAGAAGAGTTGTGGAGAGGAAGTTTCTGTCCTGGAGCACTTTTGGAAAGGAGAAGTATGTTTGTGGTCAGACATGTTAAGCATACCTGTGTATTTGGCTGTTGGGCATTTCCAGAAATCACCATGAAACGTAACATTTGTAATTGAGGAGCAGCTGAGGGAGCTGGGGGTGTTCAGCCTGGGGAAAAGGAGGCTTAGGGGAGACCTTCTGGCTCTCTGCAACTCCTTGAAAGGAAGTTGGAGTGAGCTGAGGATCAGTCTCTTCTCCCAAGGAACAAGCGATAGAACAAGAGGGAATTATCCCAGGTTGCAAGAGGGGAAGTTTAGGTTGGACATTACAAAAACTTTCTTTCCTGAAAGGGCTGTCAAGGCCTGGCCCAGGCTGCCCAGGGAAATGGTTAAATCCCCATCCCTGGAGCTATATACAAGCTATGTAGATGTGGTGCTAAGAGATGTGGTTCAGCAGTAGTCTCAGTAGTGTTTGGATGGATAGTTGGACTTTGTGATCTTAAAGGTCTAAACAGTTCTGTGACTCTGTATATTTCAAATTAACACCTTTAGTAAATGCCTTGTGGAGGTGCTTTGTCTGCCTGTTTCTTCTTGAGGTGCTGGGCTAGCCAAGTAAGAGCAGAGAAACTGCTGCTAACCTGGCCAGCTTGCTCCCCATCAGGAAGGAGATTAATAACATAAAAGCACAGCAAAGTTTTCCAGAACAGGCTTTCTTAAATGTAATTATTCATCTGTAGTCATTGAGGTGTTGGTATTATGTGAAGAGTGAGGCCAGGATTTACCAAACCAGTCCTCAAACGACAGGCTTGTGTGGATGGATGATGTTCAGTTTTGTCTCAAGGTTCTTCATCTCCAAAATGAGTACAGAACTCCTCTTTTTTTTTTTTCCTCAGGTGAAATTAGGTAATGAACATTCTTCTCTGCCAATGGTAGCTATATACTAACTTTTAAAAATTGTTACTGTACTTGAGATCTATTACCTTTGGAGTTCCACCCGTGTTAAAGTGAATTAAAAAAAAAAAATTACTACTCTTATGGGCACAGAAGAAATGCACCTTAGCTATGAAGTTTCTGAACCACAAACAGGAGTACCACAGGTCTGTAGTCTTAGAAACCAAACAGAGAAGTTTAAACATCAGAAGTGTTCGATACCTCAGGGGCAGGGTGGCTGTTGAGGGGCAAAGGTTGCCCACCTTTGAATCTTGGTAAGGAGGCTTTCTCGAGAGGCCTTTGGCAACATCTGTGTTCTTGAGGAAACCCAGAGCCTGTTTGCAGGAGGAAGGCTGGCCTGAGGAAAGCACTTTGCAGTCTGTCATTCCAAGTCAGTCAGCATTCCCTTATGAGCTTTGTTTTCATTGTATGTCGGCATAATACTAATCCAAAGGGGGAACAAATTAAGTCATAAAGAAGCTTCTTGTTGTATTGATCTTCAGAGCAATTTCTTCAAGCAGTTCTCTTACTACAGCCGTGGAGAAAGGTGTTTTTGTGACAGAACCCTGGTAAACACTTTACTGTTCTTGAAGGCAGAGTCTCCATTTATTTTTCCGTTGGCAAGTCAAATGGTTTTGGAGTGACCTGTCCCATGAAATCTTCCAGCACTGCCAGATAGTTTCTCATATTCATCCTCATCTGATTCCTCCGGCACAGGGCCTGAGCTGTGCATGTTATCAAAATATGGTAATCACCTAAGAATAGGCATAAGGTGTTGCTGGCATCTCTCAGATCTTGAGATGAGGCACCATTGATACAGATACACTTTAGTTACTTTTTAGATTGCTAAACCTGTAAAATTAGGTAGAAACACACTTGTTATTGCTCTGGTTCTTGTCGATTGGCTCAGTGTTGCAGGTAAAACAGCTCACCAGATCACCACCTGTCTCCTCTCTGTGTGATCTTGTTTTGAAGCTCTGTCTGAGCCGTGATCTGGTAACACACCGTGTGCTGAGAATACAGGAGCTTTAGGTCTTATTCTAACGTACTTCAGATGCTGAGGTGAGATCCTCCTTGAAAGGAAAATCCAGTACCAAGTGTGGACCAGGGTGCGCGGAAGGTCACAGCTTGGCTTGTTCCTGCATACCAACAATGTGTGTTTCAGTCTTCAGGTACAGGGTGTGCTCTCCAGAGCAAGGATCTTCTCTCCTCTTGCAGCCTGTGGACAACAAACTCCTCTAACTTTTAATTCTTCTTGCAAAAACAGTGAAGTGTCACCAGATCTTCCCAGAGTAATCATTTTATGGCTTCACAAGGATGCAGGGCCATAAGCAGGATCCAAGGGATCCCAGCAGGGTGGTGAAATGTGATGTTTTACAGCAAGACAGGAAAGATTGTCTCGTTGGTGATGGTCTTCTTGAGAAATAGCAGCTTTTGGGTCTGTTCTTGTTAGCATTAGTATCCCTCTGATACAGGGCTATGGTAAGACTGATGGTTGTGTCAAGAATCTTTGCAAAGAGACTGTCCTAGTTTCATTGGGTTAGAATCATAGAATTAATTTCTGCTCAGGAAAGCTTTTGGAGAAGACTTCAACACCTGATGCAGCAGGAGCAAAGCTGGTAAGACAACTTTGTTTTCATTTGTGGCTGGCCATGTTATGTGCAGGTCTCCACAGTGCTCAAAGTCTTCAGCAGTTTTGAGTCAGCCAGATGCTAAAGCTGGGGCAGCTGACCCAAGCTGGCCAAAAGAAGTAGCATAAACATCAAACTCACTCTAAATTAGAAAGTTTACTGGGGACAGCCTTTTCTCCTGATAGCCACCTTCCCTGGAGGGTCTTGCCCATCATCCTGCTCTGGAGGCCAGTTTCCTGTGTGCATGTTTTTGTTGGAGCTGTGGTTCTCACAGTGCTTGACATCAGTGCTAGGAGCAGTTTGCAAACAGTACGTGGGCTGAGTATAACCTTGCATAGCTGCTATTAATATTAGTTTGGGGGTATTTTATCATCATTTTATTAAATCTGTTTCCATTTCAACCTGTGAGTCTCTTTTCCTTCTCCTGATGCCCCTTCCTGGGGTGGGGGTGGGCACTGAGTGACAGAGCAACTGGCTGAAGACAGAGATTTAAAGGTAAGCTTGGTTGTAGTCATTCATTTTGTTCTGGTCAGTGCATGGCAGTGAATTAGCACTGTCTTGGTTGGGTATCTCTTGTGATAGCCTTGTGTGTGTACATCTCCCTGAGCTGTCATCTCTGATCAATCAGCTAATCCCTTTCAATAGCAAGGAACAGTCATGCCATTTGAAGTGAATGTTCAAAGGCATATGTCATGAATTGAAGGTCTTGAGAGCTGCAGCGAGTGTTCTGGGAGGCAGGAGGACTTCTCTGGACAGAGAGATGGAAGGAAACTATAACCTCTTCTCTCCTTGACTCCTGAGGATATGCCAAGAACATGAGCATGACCAGTGTGAGTGAAGTCGTACATTGCTAGACAGGAAGTTTTATTTTGCTAGAGTCTTGTGTGGCAACACAGCCATACAATTTGTTCTGCTTTTGTAATTACCCCTACAGGATAGGATTGGTTTTGATTGCCCTGGGTCATTGTTTTTTCACTGTTAATGGTTCCTTATTTACGTCCAATTAACTTAGGTGGGAGCAGGGGCTCATAACTGAGATGAAATCAACTCTGGTACCATGACATACTAGTTTGTATCCAGGGAGTTGCTCTTAGGAAGAATAACCTTGGGTCATCCTACTCTCGCTGCAAGAACGACATTGAAGTGTTGGAGTGTGTCTAAAGAATGGGAGCAAAGCTGGTGATGAGTCTAGAGAACAGGCCTGTTGAGGAGCAGCTGAGAGAGCTGGAGTTGTTCAGCCTGGAGAAGAGGAGGCTGAGGGGAGACATTCTGGCTCTTTAAAACTCCCTGAGAGGAGGTTGGACCCAGGTGGAATCTGGTCTGTTCTTCCAAGTAGCAAGTAGACAAGAAGAAACAAGCTCAAGTTGTGCCAGGGAAGGTTTAGATTTGACATCAGAAGAAATCGAAAGGGTTCTGAAAGACTGAAACAGGCTGCCCAGGGAGGTGGCTGAATCCCATCCCTGGAGGATGCCAAGATGTGGTGCTGGGGCACGTGGTTTAGACTTGGTAGAGTTAGATAATGGTTGGACTTGGTGATCTTAAAGGCCTTTCCAATGTAAAGGGTGATTTTGTGCTTATCTTCCTTGCTAATCATTACTGAGATCTGCAGTAAAATCTCCACTCTTCACAGCTCAGATGAGCTGACCATCAGGGGCTGTTTGCTTGTGGATTCCCCCTGTCTGCAGCCAAGCAGGCAGTGCAGTGGGAGTAGCCTTTGCTTTCAGGCAGTTTTCTTTGTGCTCGGTTATCTTTAAATGCCACCACAGTGCATTCGCATTTCTGTTTTTCTTCTGGAACATCTGAGGCTGGAAAATCAATCTTACAGAGGGGACGTTCTACTTTAATGTAGGACATGAGCTAAAATAGGGCTGATTAATTACTGTAATACCCTGCACTGCTTCTTTGCCATGACAGAATCTAAAGAAAGATGAAGCATTTGGGTGCCGATAAGAAACTGATGCAGTCCACCCAGGACAGGGATTCGTTTTGTCTTCTGGGACCTGATGTACCCATCCCTTTTTTTTCAACTAGTGCCTGTGCCCCATCAAAAGACAAATCACCACTTAGCATGATGCTATTTCTAGTGGGGTTGTGTGTTGGTTGGTTGGTTTTTTTCTTTCTCCTTGGATTAGCCACAATTTTTCCTTGTTCCTTTTTGATGGAAAGCCTTTAATGAACTGTGATGATTTGAGGAAGTGCTCTCTCCCCATCTGTTGTATGCCAGACGTTTAAGTAGAAGGGGCCTTTGTGTTTTAGTTAGTCCTCTGTCACACTGACTGCACATGAAAGGCATACTTGCTGGAGAGTGAGGAACTCTCATGCCTTTGGATGTGCGTGCTTTTTGCTTTTCTTTATTGCTTTTCTTTTGCTTTGTGCTCCTGCTCTCTTATGTTACCTCTTCTGTGGCTTTTTTCATCTTTCATTTAGCTTGCATGCAGCCCAGTACACCCTGGGTGATGACACTGATTTCCAGCCTCGTAGCATTCCTCTGGCCAATACATCTCTGTAAGATCAGAGAAATATGATTTTCATCCCACATCCATCATAAGGGTATTGGGAAACTTACAGCTTAACATTTTCTTATTTACTTAACTTTGGAGGGTGTGAGCTTAGAAAAATCAGTCAATTCTCAGCCAGAAGGTTCACCGCGGAGGCAGTTTACAAGCTGATTGTATTTCACGTTTCATAGTTCGTGTCTGTTCGTGGAAGTGAAGAGGGAACGTGCTGAGCAAAACCTTTGGGGCACACCTCAGTGCTCAATGCCTGGGCAAGTGGACATGAGCTATGCATCTTAAACCTGATCCTACAACCATTGTTTATCTGAGAGCTTTCTTTAATGCAACAGTGAAAAAAAGAACTGAAGAATTTGTCAAAGAATCATAGGATTGTTTCGGTTGGAAGAGGTCTTTAGGATCATTGAGTCCAACCTTCAGCCCGAGACCACTGTGGCCACTGAACCATGTCCTGAGAAGAGAACATTAAACAGTCTAAAATCTTACTTCTTAGGAGCAAGGGAGGGTTTATCTGGCATTACCTGATGCTCAGCTGCTGAAAATTTGAGGACATCAGTAGATAAGCCACATTTAAAATTGCCCTTCACATTGGTCCTTGAGCTTTGTTCTCCAACTCTCCTGTTGGTGCCGTGTTCTCCACTTACTCTCCAACAGCCTCTCGGATTTTCCCTCAGTAACAGACTGTTACTTTAAACCTTGTTCACATTCTCTTACTTATTACCTCTTCAGGCAGTTAATGTAGACCTTTAGCTACTTCCCAAAAGCCAAGTTACAGACCAGGCTTGTACAGTGTTTATATTGGAAACACCACCAAAGCTTACTGTAGAAATCTGAGCAGGCACCATTATAACTGGTAAATATTTTTGTTGCCAGATTAACACAAATCAGTTTTACATCTGGAGAGAGACAACCGCTTGGGGTTAAGATGCTGCAGACTTTATGTACATTGTGTATTCCAGGTGATGATTGAGAAGGCTCCAGGAAGACCTCATGGCAGCTTTCAGTACCTGAAAGGACCTACAAAAATGCTAGGAAGGGACTTTTTACGAGGGCTTGTAGTGATAGGAGGAGAGGAAATGAATGTAAGCTGGAAGAGGGGAAAATTAGACTGGATATTAGGAAGAAATTCTTTCCGGTGAGGGTGGTGAGACACTGGAACAGGTTACCCAGGGAGGTCATGGATGCCCCCTCCCTGGAGGTGTTCAAGTTCACATTGGATAAGGCCTTGAGCAACTTGGTCTAGTGAAAGGTGTCCCGGTCCATGGCAGGGGTTTGGAACTAGATGGTCTTTAATGTCCCTTTCAATACAAACCATTCTATGACTTCTGGTGTATTTTTTTCTTGCACTGTTAGATCCTGGATATGAAGAGCAAATGTACCTGTTAATGACCCCTTTCTTGTTTGTATTTAGAACAGTGGGGGTGATAAAGCTTCTAGACAGATCCCTTCTAAGGAAGGAATTCTTCACATCTGAGAGATTAAAATTTTAAATTGATAGTATGTGGTAAAACACCATCTTGCCATTTTTTCCACCTGAGACAAGACAGAACTGGCCAAAAACATAGGGTGTAATTTCTTCCCCAAAGGGTTGTCAAGCCCTGGAAGAGGCTGCCCAGGGCAGTGGTGGAGTCAGCGTCCCCAGAGGCCTCGAAAGGCTGTGTAGATGTGTTGACCTGGGATTGCTGGGTTCATGGTGTGCTCAGTGATCTTAAAGATCTCTTCCAGCCAGAATGATTCTATGATTCCAAGAACTCAGGTATTCCAAAATCACTTTTCTTGTAGTAGTAAATAATAATTTATTTTTAGAAGTATATTCAGATTGTCTTTACCAGTGATTGATCTTACATTCCATTTGATATAATCTGGTTTGGTTTTTTCTGGTAACACCAGCAGAAAAAAAGTGGGAACTGATTAATTTCTAGTTAGGATTTTTATTTTTCCTGATGTTATTATCCAGCTTTCAGTGTCTGCTTGTAAGAACATTGAAGGTTTAAGGGGCTGTGTAGTAGCTTAGCATAACTGGTTACATTTCTGTCCTAGGATGTTTAGTTAGAGCTGCTGGCATGGCCCACGTGTTTATGCAACTGCTACTCAGAGCAAGCTCTCTCCCCCTCTACATTTCTGTGGTACATGTCATCCTTGCTTTGACCAGGGATGTGTGCCCCAGGAGCTGCCTGGCCAGGACCTTGCTCAGGTACAAAGACACCTCAGTGCCCAAGAGCCAGCGTTGAATTTTACGTCTGGATCAGGAGTCAACTAGGAGTTGATCACAGGAGTGCAGTAATGAAAGGCCAAGATAGGTACCACTACAAATAGTGTTTGTAGTACAAGTAGTTGGAACTTCATGAGAACCATGACTTGTTGTGTGTCTGCCAGATAACTTTGTAACTGCTTACAGTGTTTGTTGTCAGAATCCAGCCTGCTGTTGAGTGCTGGGCACTCATGGCAGACCTTCCTGCCAGTGGGTGTTGCCATTTTGTTTAGGCTTCCCATGATTGCTGTTGTGATCAGCAGTCACATTTTTTGGACTAGCAGGTTCATTAATTTCTAAAAGAGGGGAAAATCCTTTAGGAGAAGGTTTGTAAATGTTGTATGGAAAATTGCTAGGAGTGGCCAGCCTTTGCCACCAGAGAGCTCGGTATGTGCGCAAAGTGGTGGCACTAGGGCTAGCAGCCATGGCCTGTACGTGGTGCTGTCACTGAGTTTATTCCTTCTGCTTTGCTAATGCTGTCATAGAATCGTTTATGTTGGAAAGGACATTTAAAGGTCATCCAGTCCAACCCCCTCAGCAGGGACAGCTGCAGCTAGAGCAGGTTGCTCAGGGCCCCAGACAACCTGACCTGCAGTGGTGCCAGGGATCTACTACCTCTCTGGGCAACCAGGACCAGCGTGTCTCACCACCATCAGTGTACAAAATTTCATCTTAGATCTAGTCTAAATCTCCTTTTATTTCAAACCATCCCCCCTTGTCCTTCACAACAGACCTTGATTAAGGGTCTGTCTCCAGTTTTCTGGTCAGCCCCTTTAAGTCCTGAAAGGTCACCAGATTGAACAACCCCAACTCTCCCAGCTTGCCCTCCCAGCAGAGCCCTTTCAGCCCTCCCATCGTTTCTGTGGCCTCCTGGCCTCACTCCAACAGTCTCTCCTCTGCTGAGGACTCCAGAGTCGGACCCAGCGCTGCAGGTGGAGTCTCAGCAGAGCAGAGGGACAGGATCCCTTCCCTGCTGTGATAGGAGATGGCAGCAGCCACGTTACCTTTCTCTCACAGCTGTGTCAAGGCTGACCCAGGGAAGGCAAAAGGTTTTCTTGTCACAGAGCATGGGCAAGGCTGGTAGCTCCTCCGTGGGTGTTTGCAGTGGTGTGTACTGGGTCCTGACATGGTGAGAGGGCTATTGTAGCTGGGCTGGGGTGCAGTGGCAGGTGGCTGGGAGCTGGGGAGCAGACAGCGAAGCACAACTGTCTGTTTCTGCTGTGCTCAGGGAGACAGCCCTCTGCTTACATTCCTTGCCACACCGGAACATATATCTGACTTGAAGGACCTGCTTCTCCTCCCAGAGCAAATACTCCGTCCTGGCCCAAATAGTGGGTAACTGCTGACACCGAGGAGACAGCTCCATTCAGCACCATGCTTGGTGGTTCTCAGCAGAACCTGGTTAGGAGCTGTGTGTAAAGCATCCTTGTGACAGTTCTGCTTGAGCTGCTAGGAGTAGAACCTGTTAATAATATCACAGTATCATCAAGGTTGGAAGAGACCTCAAAGATCATCAAATCCAACCCATTACCACAGACAGTGGTAATATTACAGTGGTGATAGAGTTTATTCTTTTCTAATAGACCTAGGTGTTGAAATGTTGAAGTTCAGAGAAGTGCCTGAGTTCAGAAGCTAGCTTAACAGTTCTGAAAAGGTGAAGAATTGTAGTCTGATGTACCCAGATATTTACAGATCTGTTTGGTTTGAAGGAGTACACATTCGTTTCAGAGTCAGCATGGCCTGGCTTTATTTCGTTAATTGTCACAATTATATGGAAGATTCTTTCACTGAAATGCTGCAGAAACTCAGTTCCACTGGTAAAGGTTGCAGCCCTGCCATGGGGACCATGCAAGCACAAGAAGCAGCCCCTTACTAGAAGAGCCTGTTGAACAAACCTGGCAGAGTTATGAAATGTGGTTCCTTCCCACCTGGGGATGAGCATCGTGCTGCACCAGCACAGATTAGGGGTTGACCTGGTGGACAGCAGGCTCAGTGGAGAAGGACCTTGTATTCCTAGTGGACAAGGAGTTATCCATGGGACAGCAGTGTGCCCCTGTGGCCAAGGAGGCCAATGGTCTCCAGGGGTGTGTTGAGAAAAGTGTGACCAGCAGATCAAGGGAGGTTTTCCTTCCCTGGTGAGACCACATCTGGAATTTTGTGTCCAGTACAGGTCTCCCCAGTTCAAGGGGAACAGAGATATACTAGAGAGTGTCAAATGGAGGACTGTGAGGACAATGAAGGGGCTGGAACATCTGTCTGGTGAGGAAAGGCTGAGAGACCTGGGGCCATTTAGCCTGGAAAAGAACAGTCTGAAAGGGGATCTTAGGAATGTTTATAAATATCTGAGGAGTGAGTGTCAAGAAGAAAGGGCCAGGCTCTTTGTAGTGGTGTTTGAGGGGCAAGAGATGCAAACTGGAACACAGAAATTTCCACCTCAATGTAAGGAGAAACTTCTTTACTGTAAGGATGAAGGAGCCCTGGAGCAGACTTCCCAGAGAGGTTGTGGAGTCTCCTCTAGAGACTTTCAAGAGCCATTTGGATGTGTTCCTGCTTTGGCAGGTGAGTTGGACTGGATGATCTCCAGAGGTCCCTTCCAACCCCTGCCATTCTGTGATTCTATGATAATCTTTACTAAACTTTGTTTAAATTAGGTTTTTATTTTAAGTCTTCCTTGTGTTCTCATCATTTTTTATGTGAGACCTTCTTACCCCAGGAAGATGCAGAATCATATAATTGTTCTGGTTGGAAAAGACACTTAAGATCATCAAGTCCAACCATTAACTCTACCAAGTCTGGTGCTAAACCGTGTCCCTCAGCACCATATGTTCAATTCAGCTATTTTCCCTCCCAGTCAAAGTTCCAGGCACTTACTGGGAAATCATAAGGAATCATCTGATTCACAGATGACTTTCAAAAGAGTATTGATAGCTGTTAGAAGATGATAAAATGTTCAGTGTGACTTTTGTAAAATAATATAGGAAATAAAAAGTTAAACTTTAAAGTTAAATGTTAAACCTCCAGGTTGTTCAGGGAGGTCACGGATGCCCCCTCCCTGCAGGTGTTCAAGGCCAGGCTGGATGCACCCTGGTCTAGAGGAAGGTGTCCCCACCCGTGGCAGGGGGATTGGAACTAGATGGTCTTTAGGGTCCCTTTCAACCTAAACCATTCTATGAATCTATGAATAAGATACAGCTGAGCTGTACAAAACTGCAGGAAGAGTCTTCTCNCCAATTAGCTCAAACCAGCACAGCCTCTTGTGACTTGGAAGGAACCACCCACTAATTCTTTTTAGAGGGATTCCAACTCTCCAGTCGCCTTCCTGGGTTGAGTCTTTGAATTGTGCCTGGCATCCTTTGCTTTTCAGAAACCACGTCCTTACCGCATCTGACCAGAGGGTGCTGGTAGCTTGTGAAGTGCTGCTATATTTTATTAATGCAGTATTTGACAGCTGTTAACTACTGAAACCAGAGATTGCTGCTCGCTTGACTAAAAGCTATGCACCTGACACCACTCATGGAGAACCCAATTAACCCCTGGGCTGTATATTGGGTCAGCAAACTGGCAAATAGACTGGGCTTCTGGAAATTGGCTGCCAAAGGGTGGGGGGCAAGAGGATGGGGCCAGACTCTTGGCAGCGGTGCCCCGTGACAGGACAAGGGACAACAGCACAGCCCAGAAACCAGGAGGTTTCACCTAAACATAAGAAGGAACTTCTTTGTTGTGAGGGTGCTGGAGCCCTGCAGCTGACTGCCCAAAAAGATTGTGGAGTGTTTTTTCCTGGAGAGATTCCAAACCCACCTGGGCACTGTGCTACTGGGCAAGCTGTTATGGGTGCCCAGCTTTAGCAGCGAGTTGGACTTGGATGATTTCTGGAAGCCACTTCCAACCCCCACCATTTTTTGATTGAGACAAAGTTGATTGATTATTTTGCTTACTCAATTGCTTTTTCACTGCCATGTATGCAGCTTACCCAACTAAAAGGATACCTGTTCTCTCCTCTTCTCATTCTGGGGAAAAGAAGGCTCAGGGGGAAACCTTCTTGATCTTCTCAACTCTCTGAAATGAGTTTGGAGCCAGGTGACCATTGGTATCTTCTCTCCCTAGATACAAGTGATAGGATGGGAGGAAATGGCCTCAAGTTGTCCCAGGGCAGGTTTAGGTTGGAAATTAGAAGAAAGGTCTTCACTGAAATGGTTCTCAAACAGTGGGACAGGCTGCCCAGGGAAGTGGTTGAATGCTCATCCCTGGAGGGGTTTCAAAGACACAGAGATGTGATGCTGAGGGACGTGATTTAGCCCCAGCCTTGCTCAAGTTAGGTCATGGTTGGATTTGATGACCTTAAAGGTCTTCTCCAACTGAAATGATTCTCTGATTCTATATATCCAGGTTACTACTTTGGTTTCTTCTGGGGAGTGATTAATGTTCATTTCTGTGTTCTCACCACTGAACTGATGATGTTCTTTGTGGGGCACCTGCATGCACCTTGCTCTTGCTGCAGCAAACTGGTACACAGCTTTTCCACTTGCTCCTAACCCACCCCTGCTCTCTCCTCATTAATTAGTGGGAGCAGACAATGCTCTTGGGATCAATTCTTCATTGAGCATCTGTGCAGTAATTGATAGAGGATACTTTCTGGGGGGTATTCTGGACACCGTTATCTGGTGGTAGAAGGAATATTCATTATTAAAAGAGTGAAAATCTGCTGAAGTGAACTTGAGCAGTTAGAGGCACATAAAGCAACTGTTGCATTTCACCTTGTGGCAGCATTGCCTGCCCTCAGTAGACTGCATGATGTGATGGTGCCAGGACTTCTTGTCTGTGTAGTGTGTTAACTATGTTAGCTGTGCTTCAGAGAACTTTGAGTTGGTGTTTAATGAGCTGTGATGTTATCCATCTTTATCAGAAGACACTCAGCAGGACACCCCATTGTGCTTATGTAACTTTCTGTAATGAAAAGTTAAATTAATCAAACTCAGTGGGACTTTTTTTTTTTTTTATATGAGATTAAAACATGACTGCAGTAGTGTAATCAGCTGTCTTAAAATATTTGATAGTGTTTCTATGCTAAGATTTTGTTTATTGGGAAAGTTGTTCGGGTGTTTGTTTTGGTTTGTTTTGGTTTTTGTCTGGTGAATTATTTCTGTGATGTTACTTGTACTTTTCTTTTTCAGGAAATCCATGACTTATTTAAAGATTATGAAATCAAATACTGTTATGTGGACAGAAATAAAAGAACAGGTAAGAACATGAAATCTTCCACTGTCCTATGTTTTAATTCCATGGTGTAACTAGTGAGGATCATCATCTGCCATGGTCACCAAAAGCTTCCTAAGCAAGGAAGTCAGCTATGTGGTTTGCAGCAACAAAGCAGCTAAATGAGACAAAGGCAGGACTTGGACTGAGAAGCAGAGCAATGTAACTTCAGAAGATGCTGTCACATAGTTTGATTGTCCCTCAGTGCCGTTTTTGGCTGTGTAGCTTGTCACCTTCTACAGTTTGCTACCTTTTACTGAAGGCAGTGGAAAGCTGAGAAGCCACTGACATCCCAAGCAGGGTGGTCCACTGTGGTGTATCTCAGGCATACTCCCTTTGGGAATGTCCCTGTGGGACAAGGCCAGGATGCTGTTGGGCACACGCCAGCTCATCTTCACCAGTTGTTGACCAGCACTTGACCAATTGCTGTCCAATGTCCCCATCCCTTGGAGGCATTCAAGGCCAAACTTGATGTGGCCTTGAGCAACCTGATCTAGTTGGAGATGCCCCTGCTCAGTGCAGGAGGGTTGGATGAGATGACCTTCAAGGGTCCTGTTAGACCTGCTGCATTCCGTGAACACCCCGAGGTCCTTTTCCACCAGGTAGCTTTCCAGCCATGCCGTCCCAAGCATGGATTATTCCTGTCCTTCACCATGTTCCTGTCCTTCCAGATCACTGTAGGTCCCACATCCTGGGCTGTCTCCTGAGGAAACCTTGGTTTGCAGAATAAAATCTTAATGCTGTAGCTGTGATAGATTTCTGTCAGGATTTCATGAGGATGGTGGTGTTTCTTCACACCCTGCCCTTTAGATATTGATAAGCTACTTAGGGATGCAAGTATAGAAGGTGTCTACATCTTCTGTGCAATTCTTTGAGAATACCATTGTTAGAGAAATGTGTGACATGATCTCAGGACACTGGAGAGTAGAATAGAGCCAGAAAGAAAACAAGGCTCAGAGGAGACCTTCTGACTCTCTAGAACTGCCTCAAAAGGGGGTTGGAGCTTGGTGAATGTTGGATCTTCTCCCTAGAAACAAGTATAGGATGAGGGGAAATGGATTCAAGTTGCCCCAGGGGAGGTTTAGGTTGGACATTAGAAGAAACCTCTCCACTGAAAGGATTCTCAAACACTGGAATCGGCTGCCCAGGGAGGTGGCTGAATGCCCATCACTTGTTTGTATCATCTTATCACTTGTTACTAGGAAGAAGATACCAACACTCACCTGGCTCCAACCTCCTTTCAGGGAGTTGTAGAGAGCGAGAAGGTCTCCCCTCAGCCTCCTTCCTTTTTATTTCCCAAACTGAAAATGTTACAAATGCTGAGGTCGTGTCTGTGCTTCTGTAGTCACTCTCTGAGGCGATTCCTTGTGCCATCCAGTTGATAATGCCAAAATTTAATGTACATTTTACACCATCTCTGTATCTATTGCACCTTCAAGGTTAATCCCAAACTCTTGTTTGTCTTGTGACTTACACTGATGGGTTCTGGGAGCAAGGAGAGGTGTGGTCATTACCTCTGTAGCTGAGGAGGAGATGTCATAGGTAGTGTCACTTGTTCTGGTCTCTTGCAGCCTTCGTCACTCTGTTAAATGGGGAGCAAGCTCAAAATGCCATTCAGAAGTTCCACCAGTATTCTCTTCGGGGGAAGGAGATATCTGTGCAGCTCCAACCAACAGATGCTTTGCTCTGCATCACCAATTTGCCCATTTCCTTGACGCTGGAAGAGTTTGAAGAACTCGTGCGTGCCTATGGCAACGTTGAGAGGTGCTTTTTGGTCTACAGCGAAGTTACTGGCCATTCCAAGGGCTATGGCTTTGTGGAATATATGAAGAAGGACTCTGCTGCCAAGGCCAGACTGGAACTTCTGGGGAAACAGTTAGAGGAGAGTACTCTCTTTGCACAGTGGATGGATGTGAACCAGCTGACCACAAATCTTATTCACTCCAAGTGCCTTTGTGTAGATAAATTACAAAAAGACCACGCCGATTCAAAAGATCTGCTCCAAGCTTTCTCACTGAAGTATAAACCTGTTTTCTGTCAGGTATGTTGGAGTTTTGTGTCTTCTGGAAGGTCATGGCCATGATTTAAGTGGCTCTGTATTTGCATCTTCACTGTTTGTTGTCTTATCCTTTCTTTGTTCGTTTAACTAGTGACCGGTTATGCATCTGCATCGCAATATGCACTGTGGTACAGATGCTTTCTTGGTATGAGTTTGAAGTGATTAGTTGATGTCATCTAGGACATCTGCAGGAGACCACTCTCATGAAATGCCAATAAAATGCTTAGAAGACATCCCCCCCTCATATATCGTACTGGAATTAATTTTAGAGAGCTTTTAAAGGAAACATTGGTGATGGGTTTATTGCTTGGTAAGGAAAGCCAGAGTGTATGAACACCATGAGTGCAACAGTTTAGATGATGCAGAACACATCTATAATTCTGGATCTCTGTGTATTTTGTGCTGCAGCTGAGGAAGAAATCTTTTACACTGAGAGTGGTGAGAAACTGGCCCAGGTTGGCCCAGAGAGGTGGTAGAAGACCATCCCCAGAACTATTCCAGGTCAGGTTGTTCAGGGCTCTGAGCAACCTTCTCTAGCTGCAGATGTCCCTGGTGACTGCAAGGAGTTGGACTGGATGGCCGTTAAAGGTTCCTTCCAAGCCAAACCAATTTATGATTCTGTGTTTTCAATGACTATATTTTAGAAACCTCTGAAAATACCTGAAGTGGTTTTTTCTCTGGCTGAAGAAGATGTAGGCTTGGATCTTCAAAACTCGTCAGTGACAGAAGTGGTAGATCATTTGGAAAGCTTGCAGGTGCAGAAGAGGAACCAGAGAATCACAGAATGCCATGTTGGAAGGGACCCCAAGAATCATCTGGTCTAACCTTTCTAGATGATAGTGTAGCTGAAATGAGGTAGATCCTTAAAAGCCTTCTCAAGTGTAAAGGTTTCCTTCTCCTCATCATGGCTTGTGACCGTGACCATGAGTGAAATGTTGCTCATAGTAGTGGTGCAGACCGGACAGAGGCACTAGAGAGAAAGCCTGCATTAAGGTCACGTAGTTGGATATGATTTCAGTTGTTGGGTTTGGTTTTACTTGGTTTAGTTCTTGTGGTGGTGGCTTTGTTGTTGTTATTTTGGGAGTTTGTTTTTCTCTCAAGTACCTTAGAAGGCTGCTCAGAGATTAGCTTCAGGGATTAGCCTCAGAGATTCTCAGCATCTAAGAGTGGAAGGTCCATCAGGCTGTCTAGCCTGACCACCTGCAGTCCGTGCGGTTTTCCCTAGTCCTCTTTTGGAGTCTCAAGAATTTGCAGCTGACTAAAGTACATCTTTATACTTGCTTGATACAAATCACCAGCAGATGGATAAATTGGAAACAGCTCTTTCCAGAAACTTCCACAAATTGTCATTTTGCACTTGTGCCAGTTTCCTTAGTCTGCCAGTTTCCTTATCTGCCTGCAGCCTCACCTCACCGATGACTAGGGGAGCCTTTGCTCCCCATCATTTTCTTCCTGTAAGAAGGTATTAAGTGCTGTAATCAAGTTACTTGCTCAATAGCTAAACAGATTAATCTTTTAAAGTCTTTATTTCAGGGATGTTTCCAGCTGTCAGATAATCTGGAGGCCGTTATCAGCTCCCCCAGTAATTTTTCAGTAAGCTTTAAAAACTGAGGTTTGAAGAATAACAAACTCTTCATTAACAGCATTCTACCAGACAGTCAGAGACACTTAGGAATTGGTCTTTGCCTTCCTTCTTAAATCACAGAACCATAGAATGGTTTGGGTTGGAAGGGACCTTTAAAGGTCATCTAGTCCAACCCTCCGCCAGCCAGCAGGGACATCTACAACTAGAGCAGGTTGCTCAGAGCCCCAGACAACCCAACCTGGAATGGTTCCAGGGAGGGGGCAGCTACCGTCACTCTGGGAAACATGGACCAGGGTCTCACCACCCTCAGTGTCAAACATCTCTTCCTTAGATCTGGTCTGAAAAACTACAGATCCACATAATATGTGTATTCTCAATCATCTAAACTGTTGCACTTGTGGTGTTCATACACTCTGGCTTTGCTCCCTGAGCAAAATACTCATCATCTATGGTTCTTCAAAAGCTCTCCAGAATATTGCAGTACAGGTTACTGTCCAACAGTACAGGTGAGGGGTTGACCTGCTCCAAAGCAAATCTGGGACTGCTGATTGACATCAAGCTCACCATGAACCAACAATGTGCCCTTGTAACCAAGAAGGTCAGGGGCCTCCTGGGCTGTGTTAAGAAGAGTGTGACCAGCAGAGTGAAGGACATTCTCCTCCCCCTCTCTCCTGTCCTGCTGAGACCACATCTGGACTACTAGGTCCAGTTCTGGGTTCCCCAGTTCCAGAGAGAAAGTGAACTTCTGGAGAGAGTCCAGTAGAGACTATGAAGATGCTGAGGGGCCTGAAGCATCTCTATGAGGAGGAAAAACTGAGAGCCCTGGAGCTGTTGAGCCTGGAGAAGAGCAGCCTGAGACGGGATCTGATCAGTGCTCAGCAAGAGATAAAGGGTAGGGGACAAGAGGATGGGGGCAGACTCTTCTTAGTGGTGCCCAGCAACAGGACAACGGCCAGCAGGCACCAACTGGAACACAGGAGGTTCCATCTGAAGAGGAGGAGAAACTTCTTTATTATGAGGGTCCTGGAGCCTTGGAGCAGGCTGCCCAGAGAGGTTGTGGAGCCTCCTTGTCTGGAGAGATGCCAACCTCACCTGGCCATTGTGATACTGGACAAGCTGCTGGTGATGCCCCTGCTCTAGCAGGGAGGTTGGCCTGGATGATCTCCGGAGGTCCCTTCCAATCCCCACCACGCTGGGATTCTGTGCTGAAGCTACAATGCATTCCATAGCTGCAAACCATTCTTTTCACAAGTACTTCAGATCCTTACCAGTGCAGCTCAACAAGTGTCAAAATGCAGTGCTTCTCACACAGAGGCACACATGTGGCACATACTCATCTGTATCTGTGTTCACATATCAAAAAGATGTGAGTTCTGCAGAGCACTTCCCATGACCAGTTTTTAACAGTGACATTAAAGACCCATCCACCCTCTTTTTTTCTTCAAAATCTTTGAGGTCAGTTTTTCAGTTGCTAGTGTAAGTTTGTGGGAGAGTTTGGGGTAAGTTGTTTTATCCAGTGAAGCCTAGTGGAGATTTCCTCCCTTCTCCATCAGAGCTCATATCACTATATAATTTCTGTTCATTTTAGGACTGGAGATTTTTTGTCTGAGCTTTATTCCCTCCCTTCTAACCCCCTTTTTCCCCCTTTTTGTTGTTGTTTGATTTAAATCTGCTCATTCTGCTATAAAACTCTGCAGACAAAGGCCAGGGCATTGTTTGACACATAAGCCTGTTTCCAGTCTGCTTGATTGATCAGTCTGGCATCTTCTCCTGGCATTAAATACGACCACAGCCTTCATAGTCTCCTAAAAGGCAGTATATATCCGTGGAATTTGCATTGTTAGATGTTTCAACAGCTGCCATCTAGCCTGATGAATGTCGTTTTCATTATTGCAGGCTTAAGAGCTGAACAATAATGAGTTTATAATTCCTATCCTGCAAAAGAAAATTCAAGTTATTGTAGCCTACAGCTGCATTTGCAGCTTCCTTCTCATTCCGTCTTTGTTCTGAATGAATTTGGTACTCAGGTTCTCCATGAGCTTTAAGCACAGGTGGGGATTCAAGCCGAGCATGTGTGCTAGACATCCTCTAGCTTGCACTGTTCCCCAGGGATCTGCAGAGGTCCAGTCTTATTCAGCACCTTCAGCAGTGACTTGGATGAAGAGATGAAGTGTGCTCTTGGGCACTTTGCTGATGATAGGAAACTGGGGGGAGTGGCTGACACCCTGTCAGGCTGTGCTGCTGTTCAGTGAGACCTGGACAGGCTGGAGAGTGCAGAGAAGAGTGCACAGACAGACAAAGAAGAATCTTGTGAAGTTCAAAGTAGGACAAGTGTAGGGTCCTGCACCTGGGGAGGAGTAACCCCCAGGGTTGGGGCCAAGAAGATGTGGCCAAACTCATTTCAGTGGTGCTCAGCAACAGGACAAGGGGCAAGAGGCACGAAATAGAACACAAGACGTTCCACCTAAATGCATAAGCAGACTTTCTTGCTCTGAGGGTGGTGGAGCAATGGAGTAGGCTCACAGGGAGGTTATGGAGCCTCTTCTCTGGATATTTCGAAACCCCACCTGGGCATTGCAGTCCTGGGCAATCTGCTGCTTTAGAAGGGCAGTTGGGCTGAATGAACTCCAGAGATCCCTCCCAGCTCCCACCACACTGGGATTCTGTGATGTGATGTTCAGCCAGCAAGTCTGAGACAGAAACATACTGATTTTTGTAGCTGCCAACACAGGACGTCAGCTGTTTGCAGAGTGTTTTGCAAGGGGCAGATAAAAATACTGCAAGGCAGTGTGTGAAGTTCTGCATTGTGTTCAGGCTGTTGTGCAATGTCATTTCAGTTTGCTCAGGATGAAGACAGTTGCATCGGTGACTTTGCAGTGGTTGAATATGAAAGTGCAGAGCAGGCTGAGGAGGTGCAGGAAGCCACCGACGGCATGGCCGTCAGAGGGAGGAGAGTCCACGTCTCCTACTGTGCTCCGGGAGCACCGGGCAGGAGCACCTTAGCAGCACTCATAGCAGCACAGAGGATGGTAAGAAACTTGCAAATCTGTTTTCAGAACAAGTTTGAAACACCTTGAGTCGCCTGAGTAGGGTCCGAGGGATTCTGCTGCTTTGCTTTAGGACAAGAAAGTCCTACGTGTGAGAAGCTTCTTTGCTGTGAGAGTGCTGGAGCCCTGGAGCAGGCTGCCTGGATTGATTGTGGAGACTCCTTCTCTGGAGAGATTCCAAACCCGCCTAACCATTGTGATTCTGAGCAACCTGCTGTAGGTGCCCCTGCTTTAGCAGGGAGGTTGGACTGGACAATCTCCAGAGGTCCCTTCCAACCCCCACCATGCTGGAATTCTGTGAAGAGAAGCCAAGCTTTTAGAAGTGTTAGCCGCCTTCTTACCTGGACAGTTCAATTCTCCTCGGAAACCCTTCACCTTGAGGCTGCTGAGACACAGGCTCCAAGCCTGAAAATGTTCAAAGCCAGGTTGTATGGGACTTTGAGCAGCCTGGTTGAAGAGGAGGTGTCTCTACCTAAGGCTGAGGAGTTGGAAGCAGACGATCTTTAGAGTGCCCTCCAACACAAATCATTCTGTGATTCCAGCTCCCGAGCGTCCTTGCATTTACTGAAAGGGACAAGGGTAAAATACGGCCATAGGACATGACAAAGTTATACTGGCATAGCTCTGGGGTGTTAGTAAATGTAGGGTTTTGTAAGCTGAATTTTTTCCAGTTCAAACCA
Source organism: Ramphastos sulfuratus (assembly GCA_013399055.1). Lineage (NCBI taxonomy): Eukaryota > Metazoa > Chordata > Aves > Piciformes > Ramphastidae > Ramphastos > Ramphastos sulfuratus. The sequence continues at coordinate 38,049 of WBNM01018685.1, read as the reverse complement.
AAAATAACCTGAAGTGCAGTCATTTGGCAAGGTAAAACTTGGCTGAACATAGATAAGAATTTCTCAAATTGAAGATAAATCTCAAGGTAGGAAAAACAGTTTAGTTTTGTGGTTGATGCAGAAGAAAGCTTTTCACACCCGTGTGTCTTTATCAGATTATTTCCTAGCAAATTGGATGTGATCAGTGTTACACGAAGCTGTCTTAAAAGGAGAAGCAGTAGAGTCTCATTATTTCCACTAGCTTTAGCCCACAGCTTTAGAAGAGAGATGAGCAGTGCTGTTAAGAGACAGTCTGTGGCGTTCTTCTCAACAGTGCCTCTCTCATTCCCCTCTTCTGGCTAACTCTGTCTTGATTTAAGGGCAAAACTAGACATGTGTCTCGGGGAACATAATATGCTTACATGTATGGGGAGGAATAGTTTGCTGGGTGTTTCATTTGAGGGAAGAGGAGCAGGGCACAGTGAAGCAGGAGTTTTTTTCCCTGCCAAAAATGAAATGTGCACATCACTGTCAGACGGGTCGAGGGATTTTGGTGTCGTCCTTGTTTCCTCCTGGTTCTAACACTTTTGTATCTCTCTTCATTGGAGATGAGGAACAATAGGAAAGGTTTGCTTCCAGAGCCAAATCCAGTGCAGATCATGAAAAGTTTTAACAACCCAGCCATGTTGCAGATGCTGCTGCAGCCCCAGTTGCGTGGACATGCTGTTAAACCTGGTAAGTGGGTTTAGAAGTCAGCTTAACAAAAGAAACCCTGTTCTTGGGGATTTCAGCCTTTCAGCAAAGGAGAGAAGCAGGAATTCTATTTAAAAAACTGTGCTGTCACACATTCTTTCATGTTTGATGAAAGCAAAAGCAAGAGGTGGATTGCTACACTATTGTGTCAGGGGAAAATGAATGTTACCTAAAAATGTCCTCACATTGGCTCTGTGCTTTGTGAGTGTTTATATCAGAAACAGGTTTGAAGTGAAATGGCTCTTGCAAATGTCATTACAATGGCGAGTTGAAATCTGATTCGAAGTCTGTACTCAATACTGGTGAGGCTGCAGCCTCAAAGAATGGGTTCAGTTTGGGGTCCCTCTATATAAGGAGGTCGAGGTGTTATAGTAGGTCTAGAGAAGGGCAACAACAGCCTTGGCTGTAAAGGAGCAGCTGAGGGAACTGAAGTTGTTCAGCCTGTAGAAGAGGAGGCTGAAGGGAGACCTTCTGGCTGTCTACAATTTGCTGAAATGAGGTTGGAGTGAGCTGGGTGTCAGTCTTCTTCCAAGTAGCAAGTGACAAGACAAGAGGGAATGACCTGAATTTTCACCAGGGGAGGTTTAGGTTGGACATTAGGAAAACTTTCTTTAGCGAAAGGGCTGTCAAGGCCTGGGACAGGCTGCACAGGCCAGCGTTTGAATCCACGTGCCTGGAAGTAAATGAAAGTCATGTAGATGTGGTGCTGAGGCACAAGGTTTAGCAGTGGCCTCAGTATTGCTGGGTTAATGGTTGGACTTTGCAATCCTAAACATCTTTTCCAGCCTAGACAATTCAGTGAGTCTGTCTGAACTTTGCAGCTGGAGTCTTTCTCCTGTTGTTCCCAGCGCAAGTCTTTATTCACTTGGGTGCTACCATAGGCATGCACAGCATTTCATGACAGCACATCCTGGTTTCAACTGGGATGGAGCTGATTCTCTGCTTAGTAGCTAGAACTGAGCTGTGTTTTGGATTCAATGTAAGACAAATGCCAGTGATATACTGATGTTTGTAGCTGTTGCTAAGGAGTCAAGAACTTTCCAGCTTCTCACGTTTTGCTATCATGCAGCAGCAGAAGCTGGGAGGGAGTGTAGCCAGGACAGTTGACCTGAACTACCATAGAATGTCATGCCCAGTGTATTAGTTGGGAGGAGTGGGTTGGGGAGGGCAGGTCACTGCAGGTCAGTGGGTGGTGGGCAGTTGGATTGTGCATCACTTGTCCTTTTCTTGGGTTTTAATTCTCTCTCTTTTTGTTATATTCCTCCTCTTCATTATTATGCTTTTTTATTATTATTGTTATTAGTATATCTTATTTTGGTTATTAAACTGTTCTTACCTCAACCCACAAGTTTTATTTTCAGTTATTCAGCCCACTGGGAAGTGGGAGGAGTGTGTGAGCAGCTGTGTGGTGTTTAGTTCCCAGCTGAGGCTAAACCACGACTTGGTATTAACCGACACCATTTCTCTGCCTTCTTGTTAAGATGGATGTGAATAAACATATCAAAAACAATCTTAGCACATTTCAAAACGTGAAAGTGTTAGGAACACTGCACTGCACCTTTGAGCAAAACTCAGCTTTAGAGGAGCTCCATGAAAGTAAATTTGATCTCTAATGTGCTGTTAACTGCAGATCAAAGGTGGCTGTATTGAAAAGTTTTGTTACAGTGGCCTTTAGTATAGCAAAAAAATTCACAACCCCCAAATGTGAAAAATACAGAATAACTCTTAAAAAGATCTTTTCTTGCCTCACTTAATAAACCAACCTTTGTCTTGTGTTTCCTGAAACAGTTCTTGGAGCATCTACAGGTTTACCTCACCTTATAAATTCAGCAGTTGGCCCACCCTATTTGCAGCTGAATAAAATTCATCAGGTATGTGACCAAAACACCTTTTATCCAAGTACATATTTGTGGAGATCCCAGCGTGAAAAAATGCTCTCACAAGTTTTACAACTGAAGTAAAGTGTTTTAGTTCAAACTGTCCTTGGGAAAAGCAGTTTGTTATGAGATAACCTATAGGGATGTGAGAGCAAGCTGTGCTTACTAGCCACAGGTGAGTTATTTTATCTTAAATCTCATTTGAGTTTTTGATTTGGTAACACCATGCAGAGACAACTGGTCATTATTGGCCAAAAATAACCTCTTTCAGTCAAAGTTTGAGGGGCATGGCACATCCATTGCTCCTGGAGTTGCACACTCTCCCTTCCTCTAGAGTCTGAATTGGTTTATTTTAATGAAGCCAAGCAGCTTAGCATTGTTAGCTTCATTATAAAGCTTGCAGGGACCAAAACATGCTAAATATACCATTAAAAAATGACAATTTGCAGATGTTCCTTCTTAATCAAGAAGCCCCCAGAAGTTATAAGCTGCTTGAAGTGCTGTTGGAGTGTCTGTAATTCACTGTCATGTTGATATGACGTCTGTGTGGACACAAGAATTTCTGGGAGATGCTATAAAGGATATTTGGGATGAGTTTGCTCTAGAAAATGATGATGAGAACATGCTAGAGTAGCACCCACAAGCAGCCTCCTCCCTGCAGCAGTTCACTTGGCCAGCAGCCTGCCTGGACTCCTCCTTACACTGAGATTCTGTCAGAAAGTTCTGCCAGGAACCAAAATTTGCTTTCAATATTCTTGATGAGGATTTTCTTAAGTACCTGTGAGGGGCTGGAATCAATGGCTTTGGTTTGCTATTTCTGATGCTTCAGAAATTTGCATTTAAAAAATAAAATCCCTTTAAATAGTTTTTATTTCTGCTGTGCTTTTGGCAAACACAGACTTCCTTAAAAAGAGCATGCTCAGATGCAAGGCTGTACCTCGTGTTCAGTATATTTAGCTTTACTTTTTTCTTTTTTCTCTCTTGCTCAAAACTGATAGGTGAATATTTTCATTTTGAATAAATGCTCCTTAATTTTGCCCTATCAAAAGAGTGGGGTTTGGGAGGGTTTTTTGTCCCCTGTACAACATAAAAAAACCCCATCCTTCTCTGCTTGCACTGCTTTGATTTAAATGACATTTTCAATTGGTCTGTTTAATTGTTGCTGCTCTCTCCTCGGCCTCAGAGAGTCGGTGCTGCCTTGGAAGGCAATGTGAGTGTTTTCTGCTCACAGCTGGAGAGAGGCATGTTTTACACAGTTAGCAGTGGGATTGATGATCATCCAAGGGTTTTTTGGCTTAAGAGTGCTGCAGCTAAACAACTTAGTGTTCTCTCTTTGGAGAGACTTGCAAGTCTAATTCTCTTCCAGGGATCTTCCTGCCATTTAATTACCTCCGACCAAATCTAATAGCCTCAATTTTATTGACAGTTATTTGATTTATCCCAATTCATTCTATTTCTTTCTCTGTTATTCAGTGACTTACTTCAGAGCATTCTCTAAAGCCAGAAAGCCAGGTCACTATTTTTATTGTCTTGAAATTCAGTGTTGTCACAAGCTAGAGGAACAGACAGAACTTTGGCTTCTGTCCCCACCTCCCCAGTCGCACACGCCAATCCAGCTTCCTGTATATCTTGGGTTTGCTACTCTATAGTCAAGGTTTTGTAAAGTAATATTTTCAGGGTGATTGTGTTGCATCATAAAATAATTGATAAGAAAAGATTCAGCAGAGGGAAATTTGAACAAATGGGTTATTCATCCACTAATCTTTCAGCTCTGGAGGTAGCCTGACTTTCAGCTTTAATTTCTCATAGCTGCAACTTTCTCAGAAGTCTGCTTTCCTAAGTCACCCAGCAGTTCAGTCAAACTTTATTAACCCAGAGACTTCCTTCTGAGGATTCAAACCAACCTGATTTTTCCACTCTCACATTTCTGGAAGTTTTGCCATTGAGCTAATACATTTTCTTTGATGTTCCCAAGTTCAGAAGGAACAGACACTGGTATTGGTGACAATAAACAGCTCTGGATAATTTCTAGTGGAAATCACTAAGACAGTTAAAATGTAGTTGTGTAACTAATTTAGATATGGCACCTTTTTTTTTTTAAATTGCACATTTCTGAATCTAAAAGACCATACTGAAAGCAGCCCTGCAGAGAAAGACTTGGGGTGATGGTTGTCGAGAAGGTCAGCATGAGCTGACAGCGTGCACTCATAGCCCAATGCCTGCTAATTCCTGGCTGATCCCCAGGGCAGCAGGTGGGGAGAGGGGATTCTGCCTCTCTGCTCTGCTGAGATCTCAACTGCAGTGCTGGGGCCATCTCTGGAGTCTCAGCACAGCAGGGACATGGGCCTGTTGGAGCAGGGCCAGAGGAGATCACAGCAATGCTGGGAGGGCTGGAAACCCTCTGCTGTGAGGCCATGCTGAGAGTTGGGTTGTTCAGTCTGGAGAAGAGAAGGCTCCAGGGAGACCTGATGGCCTTTCAGGACTTAAAGTGGCCAATCGGGAAGCTGGGGACAGACTTTTGAGCAGGGCCTTTTGTGACAGGACAAGGAGTGATGGTTTGAAGTAAAAGAGGGAGATGCAGACTGGAGAGAAGGAAGGAATTATTCACAGTGAACCACTGGCCCAGGCTGCCCAGAGAGGTGGTAGGTGGTGGTAATCACTGGCAATATTCCAGGGCAGGTTGTCTGGGGCTCTGAGCAGCCTGCTCCAGTTGCAGATGTCTGTGCTTGTACAGAGGCATTGGACTGGATGATCTTTAAAGGTTACTTCCAACCCAAGTGGTTCTGTGATTCTATGGCATGACAGACATGGGAATTTGACCGTACCACACAGAGACACAATAGAAAATATTTGTGAAGTGTTTTCCAGGAGGCTGAAAAATGTACAAATCCATCCACGAGGAGAGCTGCCTTCTTTTGGGTTCATTACCTTGTTTTGGTGATCATTTTTATGTAAGAGATCTCAAAAAGAGGAAGGCTGTGCCAGTTGTGATCTGACACAGTCAGTGTGTCATAAGTCTACTCTTGCACTGTTGTACAAAAAGTTTTGTAGAGCAGCCTATTTTTTGCCCGGTAAATCATGCTCAGGAGCTGCTGCCAGAAAGGCAGCTTCAGGCCTGTGTTCAGTTAACATGAATCATAACGTGGTTTTGTGATCCAGAGTGGACATCACATTTCCTTTTAAGCCACTGTGCTACTCCATGGTGCACATAACATTGAGTATACCCTTAGTAATCTGAATGTTGGCCCCCAGCGTTGTTAAGTGGCTCAGTTCTGGCTGCAAACTGATCCAGAATGTTTTGAATGAGGAATACGAATATTTTACAGCCTGGGCAATTCACAGGCAATGTGATGTCTGGGGCTTAATGATTCTGGGATAGACTGTTATGTACGTAGTTGCCACTGAAAAGGTGGGGAAGACATACCTGGATGTTCTTTGGAAATACAGATACTGTGTGGTGGCTAAGCAAGGGATGCAAGTCCCTGCCAGTTTCAACCCAGGCCTGCAAACTCTGTAGGTATGTGGTGGAGATTGTGTATCAGAATTGCAATGCAAGGGACAAGGCAAATGTTAACAAAGCCCTTGTTCATAGAGCTCCTAATCCCCTGAAGGCCTTGTGTCTCCTCTTTCTTCTTGGCACTTTAGGGAACTCTCCCATCTCCTCTGTCTGCAGAGCCTTCAAACACATTTAACTTTCCCTGTTGGCTTAGAGGCAGAGGCTGGATTGGATCTGGAGCGTGCCCTTGATCCTTTAAAAGCCATCAGCAAGCGTTCTTGTGGTGGGGAGGTGAAAACAAGGACTAGGTGGGGGAGAGGTTTAAAGAACTTGAAACAACTTCTTGTGAATGAAGTAAAACTTGAGTTTGAGTTTTGTGGAGGAAATAGTTATTTTCCTTTGCTGTGTTAAGAACTGATTTGAGTTTCTTGAAGCAGTATCATCTGAAAATGTTTCAAGAATGTGCTGTTTGCTATGACTCTCAACTAACACATTTTAATGCTTTCACAGAATTCCATTCTGGGGAGCACATCAAACTTACTACTGCAGAACCCTGCTCACCTACCACTGCCACAGCAGCAGCTGCTGAAGGTTGAAAACGTCCAGGCTAACAGTGTAAGGTCATCACTTCAGCTCTCTTTGGACCTCCTTATAACTGCTAAACCAAATCATTGTGTTCATCTGCTGTAACTGAACAGTTTAGTGTGCCTGTAAAAAGATGAACCAAATCTGAAAGTGCTAAGAAATAGCTGCAGACAGACTGTTTGAATCATTCACAGTTTTCTGTTCTTCCTTATAGAAACCAGGTTTGCTGGGAGAACCTCCGATGATGCTGCTTCAGACAGTGCTGGGAATAGGGGTAATGCCAACAGTGAGTTCAGGCATGGGAACCCGTGGAGAAACTCTTAAGTGTAAATAACCTTTTCTTTCATACCAGATCAGTAGGAGTGCTCAGATTGAAATTGAAATGCTCAGCTCCTTACTTCACCCTGCTTCAGTTAAAGCCCCATCTTTGAACCTTACCAGCACCCAGTGAGGCAGGCAGAGAGCTGGGCAATAATGCATGGTGTATCTAGCTACATCGTGAAGCAAGGTAACAAGCTCTCTGCCAGTATAATCAACTATCATCTGATTTAAGTTGGAAACCGTCTTGCCTTGTTGCCTGGCTTCTTTCATTTGTTTGTTTGGAAGCAGAGAGTACACTGTGGTAGAGTACTTACAGGGTGTTACTGCCATTTTTAATACACTTGGAATATGTAGAATGAGAAAAAATGGACTCGTGTTGCACCAGGGCAGATTTAGTTTGGATGTTAGAAAGTTCTTCCCTGAAGGGGTTCTCACTATAGTCATTAAACCATGTCCCCAAGTGCCATACTCACACGTTTTTGGAACACCTCCAGGGATGGTGACTCCACCACCTCCCTCCCTGGGCAGTTTGTTCCAATGTCTGATCATTCTTGCAGGAAAGAAATTATTTCTAATCTTCAACCTAAACCTTCCCTGGCACAATTTCAGACCACTTCCTCTCAGTCTTTCACCTGATACTAGGGAGAGGAGACCCCACCCGACTTCAGCCTCTTTTCAAGAAATTGTAAAGCAATGAGGTCTGCCCTCAGCCTCCTCTACTCCAGGCTAAACAACCGCAGTCCCCTCAGCTGCTCCTCACTACACCTGTTCTCCACACCCTTCACCAGCTTTGCTGTTCTTCTCTGCACCCACCCCAGCACCTCGGTGTCCTTGGAGTGAAGGGCCCAAAAGCAAACCCAGTACTCAAGGTGTGGCCTCCCCAGTGCCCAGGACAGGGGCATGATCGCTTCCCTGCTCCTTCTGGCCACACTCTTGCTCAGCCAGGCCAGGATGCTGTTGGCCACCTGAGCACACTGCACGCTTCTTATCCCGGTTAATGTTTAAGAGTCAGAGATTTCCTCTATCATATTAGCTTTAGGTTGAGTTATTTGCTCCTGGGATGGTAAAAGAATAAAAACTATCATCAGAATGCAGTGCTCTAGGAGAGCTGTAAACCAGATCTCTAAATGTTTTTCTCATCACTTAGTAAAAACCACAAACAAAACCTACTGATAAATCTTGTCTAACAGCAAAGTTTCTCCATTTATGGTTGACTGCAGCATCTAATCTGCCTCCAATTCAAACAGCAGCAGCGGCAGCAGGGATGGGCATGCTGCCATTCTTCCCAAATCAGCACATTGTTGGACAAGCTCTACCAGGGCAGAACAGCGCTGCAGAGAAACAATCAACTCCCGAAGCTGTTGTCTCGGGATCCCAGCCTTACCATCAGAGCCTGGCAAACCTTTCTGCAGGAGGCTTGCAGGCTGGCCATGCCAAACAGAACCAACTGAAAAACACTGAGCTAAGTCTGGGGGTAAGCAACTTGGAATGCAGATGTTCTCCTTATTTTTCTCTTGTGCTTGGATTTTATCAGTATTTAAACACGCGTAAGAGTTAACTTCAACCGCTTCTTGTGGTTCTCCACTCTAGAATGTGCTAGATCACAGGATCATTCATGAGACATTTTAAGGTCACTGCAGTTGTGAATAATAGGGAGAGAACAATAATGCTCTTTGGTGGTCCAAATGAATTCACAACAGAATCTTTTTACAGTGCTGGAGGGGTTCTTTTTTCTCATGTCTGTGCCTCTCGTAGTGTTTGATGATGAAATTATCTCCAGGGCATAGACTGAAAGTTGAACTTGTGGTGGAATTTCATGCCCAATCGAGAGCAGTTCTGGTGTTACGTAAGGCCTTTGGGTTTCCTCTTGGTGTGTTTATATGTATATATACACGTGTTTGTATTTAAATTTTCCATTCTTAATCCATACCCTCTTAGCCACGGCTGACATTTTCTTAGTTTCTATCAGTGTGAATGTTTATTCTCTTTTGAAAGCAGGGGATGGGAGGCTGATGAGATGGGATTTAAGTTGAGCCAGAACGGTCTGGTTTCTTTCCTGTCATTAACAGGATTTAATTTTCTTGTAATATACGTAAATACTTTGACACAACTTGAAAACCTGTTCTTAATTCAGATCAGATCTGTGTTCTCATTACCTGTTTTCTGAGTCATTTGAAGTGCTTAGGTATCTCCAGTTGCCTTTCTTAGCCTTGATAGATGTAGTCCTACTTCAGACAGTACACTTTTCATTGTTCAAATTGTTTTCTTACTGTAGTGAAGTGGAGCTTGACCTGTGTGCAGACCCACATGGATAAAATGCAGAGTTAGATGGCTCTACCTCTGTAAAGCCAGTGCTGTATGTCAGCGTTGCGTTGGGGTAGAAGGAAATGCGATTAGCCACCGGCAGTCTGGACAATCAGTTCATCTCTAGGGGTCCTCTTTCCAGGAAAGGTTCTTTTGTGGAACCCCCTGAGATTCTTTCTTTTCCTGCAACAGGAGAGGGGAGAATGGCTGCAAGTTGCACAAGAAGTGGTGACTCCACCACCTCCCTTATCAGCCTGGGCCAAGCCTTGACAACCCTTTTGGGGAAGAAATTGTTCCTCATGTGCAACCTAAACCTCCTCTGGCACAATTCGAGGCTATTTCCTTGCGTCCTGTCACTTGTTCATGTGGAGAAGAAACCAACCCAGTCTGGTCCAATCTCCTTTCAGGGAGTTACAGAGAGCCAGATGGTGTCTCCTCAGCCTCCTTTTCTCCAGTCTGAGCAACCCAAATTCCTTCAGCTGCTCCTCACCAGATCTGTTCTCCAAACCCTTCACCAGCTTTCTTACTCTTCTCTGGACCTCCTCCAGCACCTCAGTGTCCTTCTTGGAGTGAGTGGCCCAAAACTGAACCCAGTATTCAAGCTGTGGATTCACCAGTGCCTCATGGGGGAACACTGATTTCCCAAAGCTGTGTTCCAGCGACAGATCTCAGACAAGGTTCCTAGCTGCAGCCCAGGGTTGGTTTGTCCTCACTCAGAGTCACAAGTAAATAGAGAAGAGTTTGCTTTTGGCCACGTACTCAATACTACCACCTTGCACCTGGGGTTGCTATGGTGATGATGTTTTAATTTACTTGACTGTAAAAAGTTCTCTTTGTTTGTTTGATTTTTTTTTTCTGCTATCCTTTACGGTCTGAAAAGAAAGGTTCCTCCAAACCCATTTGGCAAACAAAACATAAAGGCACAGTTTCCCAAAGAGTGAAGTTTTCCTGTTACATTCCATAGGGCTCAGCTTCTTTCAGGCTCCTTCAGGGACACTCACCCTGATTTCTGACAAACACTGTCCAAGTACAATGCACACTGACCTGTCCCCTTGTTTTACAGACTCCCTTGAAAAAGCAGACTTCACTGCTAGGAGAACCACCAAAAGAAATACGTCTTAGTACCAACCCCTACTTGAATTTGGCAAGTGTGTTGCCTGGTTTGTGTCTTCCAGGTAAGCAAACACATAGAACCATGTTTGCATTGGAAAAACCTTCTAAGAGCATCAAGTCCAACCATCAGCTCAACACTACCATGGCCATTAAACCATGTCTCAGTGCCGCGGCCACACATTTCTCAAACATATCCAGGGATGGTGTCTGTGCCACCTCTCTGGGCAGCCTGTGCCAATGCCTGACCAGATAGTGACTTTAGTTGCAAGTTCCTTGACCAAAGTGGGGCAAATCATCTTTCTGTTTGTCAGGTAATTCCTCTGACCACAACATTTATCTTTAGTGAAATCTGCCTTAAAATGGTGATGTAATCTGTCCTCAGAATTAATACTGCATTTGGGGAGAGGAAATTTTTAGAGTTATTTATAGCCTGGAAAAGAACATTGAAGAGAGCATTGAGTCCAGTCACTAACCCAGCACTCCCAGGCTATCACTAAACCATGTCCCTCAGCACCACATCTCCACGGCTTTGAAACCCCTCCAGGGATGGGGACTCTACCACTGCCCTGGGCAGCCTGGGCCAGGCCTTGACAACCCTCAAGGGGAAGAAATCGATCCTTGTGTCCAACCTAAACCTCCCCTGGCACAACTTAAGGTCATTTTTCTCTTGTCCTATTGCTTGTTCCTTGGGAGAAGAGACCAACCCCCACCTGGCCTCAGCCTCCTTTCAGAGAGTTGTAGAGAGCCAGAAGGTCCTCAGCTGCCTTTTCTTCAAGCAGAACAACCCCAGTTCCCTCAGCTGCTCCTTTCAAGCCTTGTGCTCTAGACCCTTTATGGCCCTTCTGTGGACCTGCTCCAGCACCTCAATGTCTTTCTTGGAGTGAGGAGCCCAGAACTGACTCCAGTATTCCAGATGTGGTCTCAGTACCTCAGTAAGAGATCTCAGTATCTAATGGGCTCACTGATGTGNCTGGATGTTAGGAGGAAGTTCTTTACAGTGAGGGTGGTGAGGCACTGGCACAGGTTGCCCAGGGAGGTTGTGGCTGCTCCCTCCCTGGAGGTGTTCAAGGCCAGGTTGGATGAGGCCTTGAGTAACCTGTGCTAGTGGGAGGTGTCCCTGCCTATGGCAGGGGGTTGGAACTAGATGATCCTTGAAGTCTCCTTCCAACCTTACCATTCTATGTGGACACACTTGTAGGAAGCCTTTCAGTTATTAGTAGCATAGGTTAATTTTGAGCACAGCCTAACGTCAAGTAGCAAATTTCTGCTGTAGTCCAAAAACATTGCCAAAGAAGGATAACACTTCAAGCTTGTGCAGTTAATGCAACCCCTGTGTTTGTTTTGTTCCAAGCAGCAATTGCCAGCAAAGTCTCCAGCCCACCACAGCAGAGTGGCCTTTCGAACAACATCATGGATGCTGCTGTGTCTCAGGGACCTACATCACAACATGGAGTGGAAAACTATTTTAATTACTCCCAACATCACGGGGAGTACCCACAGGTATGTTGTTTTGGAGCACTTTCTTCTGAAGCCTGGTTTGTTCAGAGCTCTGATACCAGGAGTTCTGCCAGACAGGACCTCAGAGATCCTTCCCTGAGCTGCTCATTGGTTTACTCTGTGTACTCCTAGTGCAATCCCTGGTACCCATAGAATGTTTGAGGTTGGAAGGGACCTTGGAAGGTCACCTAGTCCAGCCCCCTTGCAGTCAGCAGGGGCAGCTGCAGCTAGAGCAGGTTGCTCAGAGCTCTAAATAATCTGACCTGGAATGGTTCCAGGGATGGGGCAGCTACCACCTCTCTGGGCAACCTGGGCCAGTGACTCACCTCCTTCCGTGTAAAACCTTTCTTCCTTCTACCTTGGAAAAGGCCTCTAGGATCTTCTAGGACATTCTCCTTCTTGGAAAAGACCTCTAGCATCTTCTCTAGGACCTTCTACCTTGGAAAAGACCTCTAGGATCATCAAGTCCAACCTATCACCCAACCCCTTCTAATTAACTAACCCATGGCACTAAGTGCCTCATCCAGTCTCCTTTTAAACACTCCCAGGGATGGGCACTCCACCACTCCCTGGGCAGCCCATTCCAATGCCAATTACTCTTACTGTGAAGAACTTCTTCCTAACATCCAGCCTGACTCTGGCACAGCCCTGGCACAGCCCTGGCACAGCTGGAGGCTGTGTCCTCTTGTTCTGTCACTGGCTGCCTGGGAAAAGAGCCCAACCCCACCTGGCTACAACCTCCCTTCAGGTAGCTGTAGAGAGCAATCAGGTCTGCCCTGAGCCGCCTCCTTTCCAGGCTGAACAACTCCAGCTCCCTCAGCTGCTCCTCGTAGCAACCCCAGCCCCCTCACCAGCCTTGTTGCCCTTCTCTGGGCATGTTCAAGCAGGCCCTGCTAAAAAGATCGTCTCCATCTTTCCTATAAGCCTTCCCTAATGGAGGGTCTGATGTAGTCTGATAGCTCCGCATGGAGTTGAACAGCATTGCCCAACATCATGGGCCACTCTTCAACAGTTCCTAGGCTTTCCTGTAACCAAAGTCTACCCTTTTCTTCAGGCTGAACCTTGGAGGTGTTTTTCACTGAGAGTTCCTCTCTTTCAGTGTACAGGATAGATTTAGCACAAAGTACATCTAATGCCAGTCATAAAAAAGCCTTCAGACATTCCCTGCTGCAGTGCTGCAACCATGGAAAGATTGCTGCAGGAGAACCTAAGCTCAGTGCAGCCAGCTGAAAAATTAGTCTCTTGCAACTTCTGACTTGGCTTTTGTCTGTCTTCAAAACCATGAAGGTTTTTCTCTCTTTCCCTCCCCAAGAAGTTTTCAGCTTTTCCTGAGCCTTGGCTAGATGCCAGAGAAGAGGAGGTTCTGTCTACCAGGAGTTCCTGTGTAGCTTGGGGGATGTTTGCAGTCTGTGCCAGCTGGTTTCACTGCATGGGATTCCTTCACCCCATGCCCTGCTGGGTGATAAAAGCGTGGGCTTTTCAGGTGAAGGGCTGGAGAGTGCTGCAGTACTGTGAGCAAGTTTCACAGCCATCAGGGCACTCTAGGAAAGAACATTTCCATGCGGTCATTGGCTGTCACTAGTCTGGAGAAATAGAATGGTTTAGGGATTATTTGAGAACTGGATTGTAGTGTCCTCAGTGCAGACCCAAGACTTTCACACAGATAACCTGAGGCATCCACCCTGGTTCTGCTGTAGGTCTCCTCCTGCCCTNACGGGGAGTACCCACAGGTATGTTGTTTTGGAGCACTTTCTTCTGAAGCCTGGTTTGTTCAGAGCTCTGATACCAGGAGTTCTGCCAGACAGGACCTCAGAGATCCTTCCCTGAGCTGCTCATTGGTTTACTCTGTGTACTCCTAGTGCAATCCCTGGTACCCATAGAATGTTTGAGGTTGGAAGGGACCTTGGAAGGTCACCTAGTCCAGCCCCCTTGCAGTCAGCAGGGGCAGCTGCAGCTAGAGCAGGTTGCTCAGAGCTCTAAATAATCTGACCTGGAATGGTTCCAGGGATGGGGCAGCTACCACCTCTCTGGGCAACCTGGGCCAGTGACTCACCTCCTTCCGTGTAAAACCTTTCTTCCTTCTACCTTGGAAAAGGCCTCTAGGATCTTCTAGGACATTCTCCTTCTTGGAAAAGACCTCTAGCATCTTCTCTAGGACCTTCTACCTTGGAAAAGACCTCTAGGATCATCAAGTCCAACCTATCACCCAACCCCTTCTAATTAACTAACCCATGGCACTAAGTGCCTCATCCAGTCTCCTTTTAAACACTCCCAGGGATGGGCACTCCACCACTCCCTGGGCAGCCCATTCCAATGCCAATTACTCTTACTGTGAAGAACTTCTTCCTAACATCCAGCCTGACTCTGGCACAGCCCTGGCACAGCCCTGGCACAGCTGGAGGCTGTGTCCTCTTGTTCTGTCACTGGCTGCCTGGGAAAAGAGCCCAACCCCACCTGGCTACAACCTCCCTTCAGGTAGCTGTAGAGAGCAATCAGGTCTGCCCTGAGCCGCCTCCTTTCCAGGCTGAACAACTCCAGCTCCCTCAGCTGCTCCTCGTAGCAACCCCAGCCCCCTCACCAGCCTTGTTGCCCTTCTCTGGGCATGTTCAAGCAGGCCCTGCTAAAAAGATCGTCTCCATCTTTCCTATAAGCCTTCCCTAATGGAGGGTCTGATGTAGTCTGATAGCTCCGCATGGAGTTGAACAGCATTGCCCAACATCATGGGCCACTCTTCAACAGTTCCTAGGCTTTCCTGTAACCAAAGTCTACCCTTTTCTTCAGGCTGAACCTTGGAGGTGTTTTTCACTGAGAGTTCCTCTCTTTCAGTGTACAGGATAGATTTAGCACAAAGTACATCTAATGCCAGTCATAAAAAAGCCTTCAGACATTCCCTGCTGCAGTGCTGCAACCATGGAAAGATTGCTGCAGGAGAACCTAAGCTCAGTGCAGCCAGCTGAAAAATTAGTCTCTTGCAACTTCTGACTTGGCTTTTGTCTGTCTTCAAAACCATGAAGGTTTTTCTCTCTTTCCCTCCCCAAGAAGTTTTCAGCTTTTCCTGAGCCTTGGCTAGATGCCAGAGAAGAGGAGGTTCTGTCTACCAGGAGTTCCTGTGTAGCTTGGGGGATGTTTGCAGTCTGTGCCAGCTGGTTTCACTGCATGGGATTCCTTCACCCCATGCCCTGCTGGGTGATAAAAGCGTGGGCTTTTCAGGTGAAGGGCTGGAGAGTGCTGCAGTACTGTGAGCAAGTTTCACAGCCATCAGGGCACTCTAGGAAAGAACATTTCCATGCGGTCATTGGCTGTCACTAGTCTGGAGAAATAGAATGGTTTAGGGATTATTTGAGAACTGGATTGTAGTGTCCTCAGTGCAGACCCAAGACTTTCACACAGATAACCTGAGGCATCCACCCTGGTTCTGCTGTAGGTCTCCTCCTGCCCTGTCCCCATCACCACCTCCTCCCCAGTGGTACCTGATCTCTCCTCCTACTGCAGGGAGACAGAAACAAGCTGTGCTCCCCTCTCCTAGGCTGCTGGCATGGAAATCTCTGTTGCTCCAAGCCCCCTGATGTAGAACAGGCCTGCTAGGGCAGTTGATTGAATCTGGAGGACAGAGAGCAGGGCACATGGTTGGTTTTGTATTGAGGAAGGTCTCAGCTTGGCTAGGGAGGGGTGGAGGGGATGGGGTTGCTGCATGGTGGTTGCTGCAGCAGGGAGCTTTGCCAGGAGCCAGACCCATCTCCTAGTTGGGTCAGATTTGGTTAGAGTTGTGGGTTAGAGAAGCAAAAGTGATGTTGTGCTGTCTGGTTCATGTAAGCACTAAGGTAGTCTGGAATATTTTATTTGAGTAGTGGCTGTACATCCATTTTGATGTCTTCTGGAATTGGTTCCTAACCCCAAATCCTTAAAATACTGTTTAAAAAAAAAAAAAAAAATATCATTGGTGGTGTAGGATGAGTAGGGTGAGTCTGCCTTTGATGAGATGAGGCACTCACACGGTGCCCCTCGGGTGCAGAGGTGCCACATGTCACAGTCAGAGAATCACAGAATTGTTCTGGAAGATCCCTCTGAGACCATCGACCCAAGACCACCAAGGCCATTGAACCATGTCCCAAAGTGCCATGTCCACACATCTCTTGAATGCCTCCGGAGTGGTGACTCTGCCACCTCCAGAGCTGCATCTGTGTCCCTCCTTCCCTTCCCGAAATTCCACCGTGCTGGCGTCTGCTGCCAAGGCAGTGGTCCCTTGAGTGACTTCCGAAGCACTTCATGGAATTGTCAGGGTTTGGTTTGAGCTTTGTCACTGGTGCCAAACATGATTTGGTGCTTCATGGAGAGCTTTGCTTTTTAGTCCTCCTCAAGTCCTGTGAGGCCCTAAGAAATGTTGTCATTTAAAGCCATCTTAGTAAGACAGCTAATGGGAAGAGGTTTTTTCCTCCTCTATAGGAGGCTGTTCAGCAGTGGTATCAGCATTATGCTCAGGCATATAACTCTACCCAGGCAAGAGTTGATGACTTTGAAAATGAAGCCTCTGAGGTGAGAAATATTTGTTTTCTTCCTGTCTCGAGCGGCTGTTTCACCCATCAGCTGTGAAGGTGCTTTTGGACTCCAGACACCTGCTTTGTTTGTTGGGAGTGGCTGCTGCCATTGGCTCTGCAGAAATAAGGGGCTGGAGAGCGTGGGAGGAATGGCACTGCATGGTCACCTTCTGCAGGCACTCCCTCCAGGACTCATACTCACGCTTGTGATTGTGTCTGGCATAAATATTCCTCTCTAAAATCCCACAGTTAAAATGCTCCTGCCAAAGATGACCACACCACAACCTTATTTCCCATAGAATCATAGAACGGATTGAGTTGGAGAGGACCTCAAAGACCATCCAGTTCCAACCTCCCCAAAATGGGCAGGGACACCTCCCACTAGACCAAGCTGCTCAAGGCCTCATCCACCCTGGCCTTGAACACCTCCAGGGAGAGGGCATCCACAGCCTCCCTGGGTAGCCTGTGCCAGTGTCTCACCAATGAGGAATGATCCTTTCCTGAAGGATCATTCCTCACCCATTCCATTCCATAGATTTAGGTTTCTGTGACCAGTGAGAGGCACTTTAAGGAATTAAATGAAGTAAATATCCCCCAAATCCTCCATCTGACTCCAGAAATTGCTGCATGCCTGAGCTGCTGTGCACTGCACGCTCCTCCCAGCAACTGTGACTCAGAGATTTTCATTGCTGCTGAGTGCTCGTTGCTTTATCAAGTGAAAAATGATTCACTAAACCTATTTTCTTTCAACTTCTGGTTGACGATGCATTCTGCATTTAGGAATCGACAGGTGGACCTTACCCAGACTACAGGACCTGCTTGCAGGTCGTGCCAACACTTTACAATGGAGCCCAGGGATCACACCAGCCAGGCAGATTGCAGCTTCCTCCACAAAGCCCATTAAAGAAGGTGAGAGGAGAGACCCAGCCTGATCCAGCTGCTGGTGGAAGCACTTCTTATTTGTGCTGCCACCGAGTGGACTTTGGCCCCACAAACCAAAGCACAGCTTTTCCACCACATCTGTGCTCCTCAGCATCCTGAGCTGCTGCTCAGGACCACCCACAGTTTGTGGTGGATGTGATAAATAAAAGCAGTAGTTGGGTAAGGTGAACCAGTGCCAGACCCCCTCAGAGCCCTCTAGCATGCTGGAGATTGGTGCTCCTCAGTGCCCTCAAACAACCAAACCCCCCCAGGCCAAAGAGCAGACAGGTGTTTGTGAACCAAACCTCTTGGAGAAATGGTGTCTGCGAGGGTGAAAGTGCAAAAACCCCTTGAAGGAGACAAAGTAAGAAGTGACCAAAGGAGGAGGAATTCACCCTGGTTTTAGATGGGACTTGCAGATGGTTTGCAGTGAGTGCCACTGGGTTAAGACCTCTGAAGTGGAGTTAGAAGTCAAGGCAGGATCCAAGTTACCTATGACCTCCAATTCGTAGTAGCCTTTACTGGAGGAGAACCAGTTTAAAATGGCTTTCATTTGAAATTATAACAGATGTCAGATGGAACTTACTTCAACCAGACTGATTGAGCAAAGCTTCCTTTGTCTGCTGCAGCCTGTAGGCAGTTTTCATCAACAAAAGTGGGAGGGATGGACAAATGCTGTGGAAGCTGTGAGGACCAGCCCCAGTCTGGCCTAGCAGAAGGCTGCTTTAACACAGGCCAGGGCAGTGAGGTTAAAAGCTTTGCTCAGTCTGAACAAAAGACTTCTCATTTCCCAAGTAGGAGTCTTGAGGGTCTCATACCCTCATGTTGTAGGTAAACACGTTGCTTCTGGGTCGATGGGATGGGATAGGCCTTAACAGCCAGGTTGTTGAGCTTCTGCCTTTGCAAGTCCAGCTCCAGCCATGAGAGAGATGATGATCTCTCCAAGTGCTGCTGGAGAGATGCTGCGCTGGCTCTCCAGTCCAACTCATGGCCCTTTGCATGATGTTCAGGCATGCTGAGAGGAGCCACAGCTGAAGGCAGCAGTGGCATCTGGGGGAGCTTAAGGGCCTCCTGCATGTCTCTCCTGCATCATGACTTTAAATGCCTTTGCTGTGTGGGGGCTAGCAGCAGGATTCAGTGTGTGATGTTCTGGCATCCATGCTTGGCAGGACATGCCTGGGTTTTGGAGGTTGGACAGGACCTTTGCAGATCATCTAGTCCACAGCCCTGCTAAAGCAGGGGTGTGCCAGAGGTGCCTAGGATTACAATGTCCAGGTGGATTTAGAATCTTTCCAGATAAGGAGGATACACAGCTGTAGCAATTCATGACTTCTGGATAGGAGACAAGGAGCTGGCTTTGACATGTCTTAGTGTCCTAAGATGGCCACGGCCATTGACGTGAGCCGTGAAGTCTCTATCTGTGTGCAGCCGTGTCAGGCTCCTGACAGCTCAGCTATGACTGGAAGTGAGTGACATTGTAACAGGAGGAGACAGTCTGGGGCTTGAGTTCACCTTTCAGTTATCTCCACCTCAAGAGGAAGGCTTGTGTGCGAAGCTGACATTGAACGGCTTGCTCAGCAGCTTGTCGTGATGCCAGATGCCATAAAAGGCAGAGCGCGGTTGGTCCCTTGGCACAGATGGAATAGGAGCACAGTTTGTCTCTGCAGGGAGGTCCTTTGCTCATCCCTGGGAGAGAAAGCTAAGTCTTGGTGAAGAGGACACAAGAAGCTCTGTACTGCTGCTCTGTGTGCCTGTGTGGGTGCACTTGTTTTAACCTTGCAGCCTTTTTCTCCTGCTCGTGTGGGCTGCATTACAGAGGTTCAGAAGGAACACGGTCAGAGGTTTGTATGAAGCCCACAGTGGTGACGCTGAGCTCTGCCAGGTGAGCCAGGACATGGCGGAGGGTCACAGTATACATATAACATCCCCACAGCTGTCAAAAGTGGGGACAGGGAGGAACACTCCCAAGCAAGTGTCTGTTGGTGGTAACAAATGCTGAAATGCATTCTCAGTGAGCAACTTCTCTGCTTCTGAGAACTACTGGGAAGAGCTCGGCTCAGGACCATTTGGTCAGCTCAGCTGCTCTTCTGACTGACTGAATGAATTGATGTCCCTGTTTGTGAAATGTGAAGGTTTCTGAAGTACTCCAGTGTGAACCAACCCCTCCCAGATCTTCTGACCTAGGACACTCAGTGTGCTTGAGCAGGTTGTGGTGAAATCATAGAATCATAGAATGATAAGGTTGGAAGGAGACTTCAAGGATCATCTAGTTCCAACCCCCTGCCATAGGCAGGGACACCTCCCACTAGCACAGGTTACTCAAGGCCTCATCCAACCTGGCCTTGAACACCTCCAGGGAGGGAGCAGCCACAACCTCCCTGGGCAACCTGT
>WBNM01018685.1:0-18243 GCA_013399055.1 Ramphastos sulfuratus | reverse complement strand
GCAGGACCTTACACTTGGCCTTGCTGAATTTCATGAGGTTGCCCTGGGCCCACCTCTCCAGCCTCTCCAGGTCCCTCTGGATGGATCCCTGCCCTCTAGCAAGATGACTGTGCCACACAGCTTGGTGTCATCTGCACACTTGCTGAGGCTGCACTGATTCCTCTGTCCATGGCACTGACAAAGATGTCAAACAGCACTGGTGCCAGCACTGACCCCTGAGGGAGCCACTTGGCACTGGTCTGCAGGTGGACATTGTGCCCTTGATCACCACTCTCTGTGTGCCACCATCCAGCCAATTCCTTACTCAGCAGTGCTCCACCCAGCCAGTCCATGTTTTTCCAGCTTGGTGACCAGGATGTCATGTGGGACAGAGTCAAATGCCTTACTCAGGTCCAGGTAGATGACATCAATTGCCCTTCCCTTGTCCACTGTTGCTGTGACTTCATCATAAAAAGCCACTAAATCAGGGCCAGGTGATTGTTACAGGGCAGATGCTTCCATCTTAGCACAAAGTGAGATTAGTGGCACGATAGGGGAAAGGGAGAAGTGATGGAGAACCACTGTTGAGAGTGGTGTGCTCTTGTGTATGTGCAGTGCCATAGGTGCATGGATAGTGCAACTTCCACCTCTGATGGATCTCAAAGAGGAGCTGAACCTGAGCCTTGCATACCCCAAGGAGCTTTTCGTGATGAGGCAGTCTTAGGTCACCAGAAGGCCTGCTTTGGGGCCCTCAGGACTTTGTGTGTGTGTGTGTGTGTGTGTTGCACTGAGGTGGTCTAGTTGGAAGTTTTGTTCGAGGAACCATTGCTGCTTTTTCCTTCAGTGTGATGCCACATATGACCTGGTGTCTGCAGATGACAGATGGCCACCCATAATGCACAGCACAAACACGGGAAGGTGGCCCACCGGTGCTGGACTTGACAGGATGAAGATGTCTGCTGTGACGCTGCAGGGGAACAGCATGGCTGTGACACTACTGCTTTTTATGCAGCAGGAGCAGCGCAGCGCTTTGCCCTCACATGCGTGTGGGACACCACTGCAGCCACAGCCGGGTTTTCTTTTCAGGACCGGGTATGGACACTGACTCATGAGCTGTGTATAGCTGGGGCTTGGAGCCGAAGGAGTCAGCTGGGCCTTTGGAGTCGGCCAGCAGCTCCTGGGCCAGGGTAACTCCCAGCCCGGAGCTTTATTTATTGCTGCCGGTTGCTCTGGCTCATGTGTCACTTGTTCCCTCCTTGTCCTCAGGTGGCTCCGGCACGGAGCGAGAAGCGGAGCTCCTCGTACCTCATTCCCTCCCCAGAGCCTGGCCCCGTGGAGTACCTGGGCCAGCAGCCTGCAGGCTCTGCAGCTCGCTACACCGAATCCTCGCTCAAGAAGAAGCGCGTTTATTGAGACCCTGGCTGCCCACCCTGCCGCTGGGGGGGGATGAAGGTGGGACCTCTCCTCTCGTACCTCTGCTATTTATTGCTGCCTTAACTTCAGACAAGTCCTTCTGCTTTCTGTGTGGGGTGTGAGTATCCCAAGAGGAACAGACCCTCTGTAAGGGGCAAGTTTGCCAAGGAGCCGGTACGTATTGCCACGAGGCTGGCCATGGCTTGCTAGTCTGGAGTCACCTCCTGAAAGGCTGCCATGGTGTTGCCTCGGTCACCTGCCACTGGAAGGAGCGGTGAGCTGAGGCTGGCAAAGGAACCGGCTGAGTTTTGGCAGCTTGCTAGCTGAAAGCAATAAAAATACTGAGGAGGGAATGCTGAGCCACGTGGCAGTCCTCAGGCTGAGGGATTTCAAAGATGAAGTCTTGAGAGAAGGAAGGGTGGTTTTTTCCTTATTTTTTAACTCAGAATGTGAGGTTGGGTTTTGGATTTTGTTTTGTTTTTTCCAATCTTTACTTTTTCTGGGATTAAGAGTTCTGCATTTACAAGCCTTTATATTTTTAATAGTTCTTCTTAATCCTGGAAGGGAGACACATACCAAATGTATTACCAGAGCCTCGGTAATGTTTTCAATAAATGGATGTCAGAAGTAAGATGCTAACCTGTGTGCTGCCTTGCAGTATCTAATTCCTTTTGGCTAGGTGACCTTGGACAATGAAATAACCTCTGTCTGCTTTTAGGCCAAGAATCCACAGCTTTGCCTTCTCGGAATTAGTGATACAGTTTGTGAATGCTTCTGGGTGTCAGGCAGGGCTGCTGGCAACGCTTTCAGGTGGTGGAGTGTTGGTAAAGGTAACTGGAAGAAATCAACTGCCTGGTTTACTTTTACTGACTACTACTTCTGGATGGGGATGATTGAGAGTTAGAGATGAAGCTCTACTGCCATGCTCCTCAGATGACCTTTTTAATTCTGCCTTCCTTCTCTTCACTGTATTTTCTTTTCTCCAGCTGTCTTAACTTTTGAGATGTGCTGCACTCCAAAGCCTGCTCAAGCAGAGCAGCCTGGCTCTGGTGTTCACTCCTGCTACCTATTACCCTTTGCATGAAGTTCTCCCTTGAAGAAAAGAGCACATCCCAAGTGTACAGGATGGGTTCATCCCAATGCAATGGAAAACTGCCTGTGGCTGTAACGCAGCCAGCGAGCATTGGGCTCCTCTGCCCCTTACCAGCCTGGCTCACCAGGGCAGCTGGCAGCACCATTTCCCAGTTTGACCATTGTTTCTGTTTTCTTTAGTTAGTTTGTTTTTAAAAAGACTTTGTATTATTTTTAGCATATTCATTAAGCACCTCTGCCTGGAGCCTTTCTTCTCTGCTGTTAATCCTTGTAGCTGGAGCCTTAGACCTCACTGCTTTTGAGATCAGTGGTTGTGACAGGTAAAGTATGAGCCAGCGCTCCATAGACTGGGTTTGCTGCCTTGGAATCCCAGCATGGTGGGAGTTGGAAGGGACCTCTGGAGATCATCCAGTCCAACTCCCACCCTGCTAAAGCAGGGGACCCACAGCAGTTTGCCCAGCAGCATAATACCCAGCTGGGGTTGGAATGTCTCCAGAGAAGGAGACTCCACAACCACTCTTGGGCAGCCTGTTGCACATGTATTTTGCCTGAATTCACTGAGCACTGAGGCCAGAACCCAGGGTCTTTTTGCCTTGATCTTGCTGGAAAATCCTGAAGCCATTTTTTTAAAATACTGAGGTTCTTAAACTCTGCCTTTCAAGCTTTGTGATGTGACCATGGTGGGCATTTTCAAAGCTTAAAGCCCTTCACAATCAGAATCCCTCCTCCCTCTGCAGCTGTTATGTGCTGCACACACAGGACAGCTGGAGGAGCTCTGGTGGGATTCCATGTGTATGTATGGATTAAAAATTGACTTGTAATAGTTTTGTTCCTCCTGTTTGTATATGCAACCTTCTCAACTTGTTAAGCTTTTCAATGAAAATAAATCATTGGTTTCCATTGAAAGTGGATTTCTGTGGGAGGAAAAACACCTCTGGGCTATCCTTAAGTCATTCTTTAATGACAGGAAAGGTGGTTTTGACGACAACAGGATCTGCTCATCGTTTAAACCTCTTTCTCTGTTTAATTTTAGATTAAAGAAGATAATGCACCTGGAGAAAAAAAAATCTTTATTAGATTTGTTTGTATAAAGAGTAACAAAGTGCTTACAGATTTAAATCAGGTTCATAAGTGACATACAGAAAAAAAAAAAAGGTAATACTGTAAAAATAAATCTGACCTCCTTGCAGCTCATAATTACAATTTTTTTATATATATATTTAGGTATTTAAAGACCTCTCTCTGTTATTGCCAGAACTGAGTGTCTCCTCAGAGCATTTCCAAACTTTCAGGTGTGGGAAAACAACACTCCCCCACCCCGTCCAGGTCCTACAGCATGGGTCTGCAGGTTTCCACTGTGCCCTGCTGAGCCTGATCCTGGCAATAAAATGTATGTGGTCCCAGTCTGGCCCCACTGGTTTCCCTTTGGTTAACTGAACATGGCACGGTTTGAGTCTGGAAATCAAATCAATTCAAGATCAAAGCCTCAGCTTAAGCCCAGTGAAGGGCTGCACTGCATTGCTCAACTGAGTTGGCCAAAGAAATCCTCAACCACAACTCATGGGATGGGTGGCACTACTGCTAACAAGAAGACTGTCTGATATGCTTGAGGTGTTGTTCTGTCCTGGGGACACATCCCTGGTAGCTGAGTCCTGTAACTCTTTGTGAGGGGAATGCTCCCCTAGGTTCTGTGCACAGCTGCATTTCCTTTTCTATCTCCAGAGTAACTCATGTCCTACTCCTCTCTCACTTGCAGCACGAGCTGCCAGCATCCTGTGTGCAGGTGCAACAGCAACAAGACGAGTGGAAACTGCAGCAGGTGGGAAGGGCTGAGCTGGGAACACCAAAGAGCTTTATCCAGAAAGGGGTTTTCGCAGTGAAATGGTAAACACAAACACTCTGAGCCATAACTGTGTCACTGCCTGACTTTTTAACAGGGCATAAGCAATGTTCAGTCAGATACACGAGCTCAGCACTGCAGCTGATGACTTTTCTCTGGATTTTTAAGCCAGAGTTATTTGGTTTGTTGTTTGTGTTTTTTTCCGTATTAAAAATTAAGTGCACATGAAGGTTATTGTTAAAAACCTCAAAAATCCCATTAAAATTATTTAACTTCTCTTCTCTAGACCCACTAGTTTAGCTGTCCAGGGAACCAAAGTGTACAGCAGGCTCCTTTGCCACGCCACAGCTCGGACTGCAGCACATCTCTCAGTCTGCATTCAGCAGGGTGTTCCCAACTGGATAAAGCTGCCTTCTGCTAACAGCATCAAAAAACAAAATATAGTTAAGTTGTTGTTTCTGTCACCTTTAAATTAATTTGATCCAACTGCTGACTAAAATTAATAAAGGAAAACTGTTGGCAAAAGAATCCTTTAAACCATATTAGCACAGTCAGAGTACAAATTACAGCAGTTAAAAAAAAAAACCAAACCCAAACCAAACCAGAATGTTTGGGGCATTTATATTTGGGCACACATTTGAAGTACTGACAGTATAGAAAAAAGAACCCAAAGCAACCCAAAACGTAATCACATTTTACTCATAATTGTTTCAAAGCCTTGGATCAGATTGTGAAAGGTTGTGCGCTCATCGTGCTTGAAGATCCAGCACTTCCTCATCAACTGGTCCACCTGACAACCACAGAAAGAGGCATTTGTAAAGGCTCTGTGAAACAGTTCGTTGAGATTTCTACTCAGTAGAAAGGGGAAGATTCTCACTGCTGGGAAATGAAGGGTGCTCAATTGCTTTGGTTGGAAGAGACCTTTGAGATCACGGAGACCAACCCTTAACCCAGCACTGCCAGAGCACCACTGAACCGTGTGGTCATCTGCATGGTTTTCCAATCCCCCCAGGGATGGGGACTCCACTGCT
The DNA here is from genome assembly GCA_013399055.1 of Ramphastos sulfuratus. Classification (NCBI taxonomy): domain Eukaryota; kingdom Metazoa; phylum Chordata; class Aves; order Piciformes; family Ramphastidae; genus Ramphastos; species Ramphastos sulfuratus. The sequence goes on along the minus strand of WBNM01018685.1, from coordinate 12,888 downwards.
GCTCTGGGCAGCCTGGGACAGGCCTTGACAACCCTCAAGGGGAAGAAACTGGTCCTTTGTGTCCAACCTAAACCTCCTCTGGCACAGCTTAAGGCCATTTCTTCTTGCCCTACTGCTTGTTCCTCGGGAGAAGAGACCAACCCCCCACCTGGCTCCAGTCTCCTTTCAGGAGTTGTAGAGAGCAGTGAGGTCTCCCCTCAGGCTCCTTTTCTGCAGGCTGAATAACCCCAGTTCCCCCAGTTTTCCCTCCTGGGACTGAATTGTCTATCAACTCTCAGCCAGCTTCATTGCCTTGATTCCACCAGCAGAGGGCGTCAAGCCCTCCCATCAGTACTGTGGCCTGAGCTGGCCCAGCTCCAACAGGTCCATGTCTCTGCTGACCTGGGGCCTCCATAGCTGGTGGAGGCTCAACAGAGAGGCAGAATCCCCTCCCTCCGCCTGCTGCCCACGCTGCTGGGGATCAGCCCAGGACAGGGCTGGTAGCCTAGGGACAGCCAGGCCTACCCAACCATGAAGGAGAGACACTCCTGCTGCTAGTCTGGCATCCAAGGAAGGGCAGGTGTCTGTTACCTCCTCCGGGCAGTTGGGTGGGCGTGGTAGCCTCTTCTCTTCCTGCAGGACGTGCACCAGCCGTGCTACCGTCATCTGTCCCTGCGTGGGGCCAATCATCTTCAAGAACTCCTGTGAAAAGAGCCAGCGTCAGGGCCACAGGCTCTCATCCCGCACAAAGCCAGGCCTTCAGTTTGACATGAAGGTGACATTTGGCTCCAAATGAAAACCAGCAGTAGATGCTTCTACAGACACTGTGCACAAATAGTTTCCTCATCAGGACAAGCAGTCACCACAACTTAGAGTGTCTTTACTGAGAGACAACCTTGAGGGTTCATTTCATAGGATCATAGAATGGTTTGGGTTGGAAGAGATCTTAAGGATCAACTTCTTCCATAGCCCCTGTCTTCCACTAGACCAGCTTGCTCAAGGCCCCATCCAATCTGGCTTTGAGTATTTCCAGGCTTGGAGCCTCCACAACTTCTCTGGGCAACCTGTTCCAGTGCCTCACCACCCTCATCGTCTGTCATAAGATAAAGACAGTCAACCTACTTCTTGTTTCCCAAAAGAATACACTCTCTTACAAAAACATAGCAAATTTAAGCAGATTTAGCAGCAATTTCTTTCACAACCACTTACTGCCATGGGGCTGGACTCAGAATCACAGTAGGTAAGCAGCTCATAGAGTGTCACCCCAAAGGACCAGACATCCGAGGCGATGTAGAATTTACTCTGCTGCAGGCATTCTGGAGCATACCTGAGGACACATCAAGACAAAACTTTACTCAGCTGCACAGATCTACTCACACATGCAACAGAGAACTGAAGAGGCAAGTTCAGTGTTTCCAGAATTCTAAGTTAGCATGTCCACAGGGCTTGGGATGCCACAGCAGGACTAAAATAAGGTACAACTGTCACAGAGCAAGTCACTCCAATACTAAAGGAGAGCAAAAACCTGGGGCAAATGGATCACTAAGTGCAGCAACAATGGCACCAAAGCAGCTAAGGATAATCTACCAGCTGCCTCCACCTTGCTCTGATGTTGCACCTTGACTTAGGCCTCTTAGGATACCTAAACACCCAAGTCTACAGAAGCAGAAAAGATCCTGCACTGCACAGGCTGGTTAAAGAGAATGAGCTGTAAGCTGCTACCAAAAGACAGGGCTGTCGAGGTCGTCCTTCACGGTGTAGTACTCTTTGTCGGTCTCGATGGCTTTGGTGAGGCCGAAGTCTCCAATCTTCACTCTGTTCTCACTCTCGACGAGGACATTTCGTGCTGCCAAGTCACGGTGCACATACTGGCGGGACCCTAAGTAGTCCATCCCCTGGGAGAGAAGTAAGCCTTTCACGATGGCTTCTCCAATACTTTAGCCACTGGTGTTCTCCAAATGCTCCCCTGCTCACATGGCCAAACTCTGCCAGGCCTTCCCATGGCAGGTTCTGCATCTGCTGGCACTTTCCAGGGTTTCCTGACACATACCCCCTTAACCTCTGCCTCTTGGTTCCTCAGCTGCTCAGACTGCTGGTCTTGCTTTGTGCTAATTTTCAGCTCAACAGCCACAGAATATCTTTGTCAGAAGAGACCTTTGAGATCATCCAATCCAACCTTGGGCCCAGCACTGAAGGGTCAACACTAAGCCATGTCCCTTGGCACCAGGTCCACAGCCACTTAAACTCCTCCAAGGATTATGACTGCACAGTGGTGGAGTGGTGGGCAGACCGTTCCAAGGTTTCCACCTCCAGACCCTCCTCCCCACAGCAGCCATTCCTTTGTGTGCTGCTAAAACTGATTTTTCTAACTGCCTGGTCCACCATGATCACAAACCTCCAGCCTCCTGCAGAAAGCGCTTTGCTTCACGTGGCCTCACTGCTCCTGCAGATCTTCCTCCCTTCAGACTTGCACACTGCTCCTTCCCTCTTGCCATCACACCTCCCCTTTCTAAGTGCTGTCCTCCCTCCTAATGCTTCCAGCTCTGCAGCAGGAGCAACTTCTCACAGCACTTTTATGCCAGGAAGCTGTTAGCTACTCCCTTGCTGATGTTTGTGCCAGGATCACCTGAAGCACAGGAGACTGCTTTGTCCTTGGGGACAGAGTGAATGGCTTTGGCCATCAAGCTGGCCTCTCCTTCCCCTTCAGTCTACTAAACTAATGGAGCAGCAGAGCTGGAGGGAGGCTTTGGTGTCAGGCTCACCTTGCAGATCTGAACTGCGTATCTGAGCAGCTGCTTGAGGTTGATCTTGTTCTTGTTGCGGGGCAGATACTCCTTCAGGCTCCCAGAAGGAAGAAACTCCATGATGAGTTTAAACCCACTGCCTCCTAAAAACAAGATGATGGGTTTAATTTGCAGCCAGATGACCCTGCCTGTGTCCTTAACACAGTAACTTGTGTCCAAGCCCACAGCGCTGGGAGCATTTGTGATGGTATTGCGTGACCATGGCCAGACAGCTGGCTGAGACCACTTAGCACCCACTGAGCTTCTCCAGAGGTCCTCCAAGCAGGACTGAACTTAAAGTTCTCAATAGTGGCTTAAAACAATCACTACTGCAAACCCATCAGAGCTTTTTTCTAGTAAGAACATGTGCTTCTAATGATGACCTTGGGGTCCGTGGGGTTATGACCCAGCTCCTGGAGCACAGACACACCACCAGCCTGCCCAGGGGCTCCTTTTTCAGCACATCTCCTGAGAACAGCCACCATGTTGCTTGCATCCAGGTTACCCAAGCACATAAATGGGCAGGAGGAGGACTTCAGAGATCAACTTCTGAAGTCCTCACCACAAAGAGGAACAGGACCTGTTGAACATCCAGAGGAGGCCAAAGAAATTATCTGAGGGCTTGAACTCCTCTGACATGAGAACAGGATAAGGGATTTGAGGCTCTTCAGCCTGGAGAACAGAAGGTTCCAGGGAGACCTGGTGACCTTTCAGGACTCAAAGGGGATGACTGGAAAGCTGGGATGGACTTCTGAGCAAGGCCTGTTGTGACAGGACAAGGGGTGATGGTTTGAACTAAAGGATTCAGACTGGAGAGAAGGAAGAAGAATTTGACACTGAGGGTGGTGAGAGCCTGGCCCAGGTTGCCCATCCCTGGAACCATTCCTGGTCAGGCTGTTTGGGGCTCTGAGCAACCTGCTCTAGTTGCAGATGCCCCTGCTGACTGCAGGGGAGGGGTTGAACTAGATGAGGTCCCTTCCAACCCAACCCAGTCTGTGGTTCTATGATTCTTCCATGAAGAAAGAGATCTAAACCCCTAAGGTTGAACCAAGAGCTTTGCTTTTTAAAATGCTTCACTTCAAGGCAAACCCTTCTACCCCTGGTGTCCACTGTTAACGTTCCAGATGCAGATTTACCATCTTCTGTGCAAATCCCCTTGTATTTGACAATGTTCTCATGATAAAGATTCCTCAAGATTTCTATTTCCTTCTTGAGATCAGCAATGTGACTCCCTCCACTCTCTGGCTTTAGAGATTTCACTGCCACTTGCTCCCCTGTGTTATCACCTTCTGGGTCGTATCTGCAGAGTTCAACCTTGCCAAAGTGACCCTAATTAGAAAAAAAGGAAAGACAGAAGGAATTAAAACAACCTTGACCAGAGTGTCACTGGGCAGTTAGTATTCCCTCCCTCCTGTCACCACAGAGAGGAGCACACAGGCCTGGGCTCTGGGAGCTGACACTCTTACCTCACCCAGATCCCGGATTCTCTTCAAGAATCTCTTCTCAAACAGTGTGGGATCCACCTCTGTAACAGGCTTCTTCTCCGAGACGATGTCAGGGTCTAGGAGTGCAAAAAAAGGCCCAGCTCAGACAGATTCCTGCAAGGACACCTTGCTTGTGACATCTCAAGGCATCCCTGCTCACTGCCAGTCTGCTGCTGTTAGGGCTGCGAAGTGTGACCAGTATGGCGGTTGGAGCAGATGAGCTCTGAGGTCCCTTCCAACCTAAGTCATTCTGGGATTCTGGGGCAAGTGAGGGGATTCTGCCTCTCTGCTCTGCTCTGCTCTCATAAGACTTCACCTGGAGTACTGCATCCAGTTCTGGTGTTCTCAGCACAAGAAGGACATGGAACTGCTGGAGCAGGTACAAAGAGGTCACAAAGATGAGCAGAGGGCTGGAGCACCTGCCCTGTAGGGAAAGGCTAAGAGAGTTGGAGCTGTTCAGCCTGGAGAAGAGAAGGCTCCACGGAGACCTTAGAGAAGCCTTCCAGTACTTGAAGGGAGTCTACAGGAATGCTGGGGAGGGATTGTTTAGAAGGGTTTGTAGTGACAGGACAAGGGGGGAGTGGATTTAAGCTGGAGGAGGGGAGATTTAGACTGGAGATTAGGAAGAAATTCTTTCCAGTGAGGGGGTGAGACACTGGCACAGGTTGCCCAGGGAGGTTGTGGATGTCCCCTCCCCAGGGTGTTCAAGACCACGCTGGATGGGGCCCTGAGCAACCTGTCCTAGTGGAAGGTGTCCCTGCCTATGTTACTGCCAGAGGAAGCTAAGAAATTATGAGGGCTGGAACCCCTCTGCTGTGAGTTGGGGCTGTTCATTAGGGGCATCTGCAACTAGAGCAGGTTGTTCAGAGGCCCTAACAACCTGACCTGGAATGGTTCCAGGGATGGGGCAACTGAAACCTCTCTGGGTAACCAGGGTCTCACCACCCTCAGTCTCAAACATTTCTTCTTCCTCTCCAGTCTGAATCTCCCCCTTTTAGTTCAAACCATCACCCCTTGTCCTGTCACAACGGGCCCTGCTCAGAAGTCCAGCCCAGCTTTCTGACTGGCCACTTTAAGTCCTGAAAGGTCACCAGAAGGTCTCCATCAAATGAAATGGCAGCAACACCAACACAACTTAAGCCACACACTCTCCAGCAAGGCTCAGTTCCCTTGGGGCAGCAGGGACATGGCAACATTCTCCTGTCAATACAAGCCAGCACATGGAAGAATGCTGCTGAAGGGGCTCAGCTTCACGAAATAAACCTTATCCTGCCTCCAGCTGATAAGCAAATCCATGCCTTACTTTGTTCCTCCAGTTTGTTGATGTCTCTCATGATGGCTCTGAAGAAGGGTCTCCGGTGCGGGTCATAGTTCATGCACTGTTTCATCAGGTCAGCCAGCTCCTTGCAGGACGGCGTTGCCAACACAAAATGCCCCTCGTAGAACCTCTCCTTCTGCAAGGCACAGACAGAAACATCCACAGGAGTTTCAGAGCTGCACTGACTCCTCTGCTGCAGGAGCAGGTGGATCCTCAGCTCACTGGGAACTTTACCTTGCCAAAAAAGTTCTCCTTCCCAACACTAACTCTACACCATCTCCAACCAGCAGAGAATTATCCTTGTGCAAGGCTTGTTCAGCCTGGAGAAAAGAAGGTTTACAGGAAACCTTCTGACTCTTTACAGCTCTCTGAAAGAGGCTGAAGCCAAGTGGAGGTTGATCTGTTCTCCCAGGGAACAAGGGATAGGACAGGAGGAAATGGCCTCAAGTTGCCCCAGGGGAGGTTTAGGTTGGACATGAGGAATACATTTTTTCCCCTTGAGGATTGTAAAGGCCTGGCCCAGGCTGCCCAGTGCCCATCCCTGGAGGGATTTCAAAGCCATGTAGATGTGGTGCTGAGGGACATGGCAGTGCTGGGTTAAGGGTTGTCCCCATGGCCTTAAACATCTCTTCCAACTAAACCAATTCTGAGTCTACTCCACGAATCCGGTGGTGTTTGGAGCAACTACACCAAACAGGAAGTTTCTAAACTGCTGCAGATTTCACCTTTCAGAAGGTTTGGGGCTTTTTTGGCCATGCTTTCCATGTTACTCCTGCAGCAGGACAAATGGCTGAGTGGAAACACTTGCCAAGGAAGCACAACAAGCTTGGCAGAGGGACTGAGGATGGGCTTGAGGATTTTGTCAGCCCTGCAGAACCACCCTGCTGCCTACCACATGCAGGAAGCGAGATGCAGCCAGGGTAGCAAGTTGCTTGCAGCCACCTCCTCTTAAACAACTGGGGCAGTGACTCAAGTGCTCTGTCATTTCCTTCTGAGGAGCAGCAGCTGCCTTGCTCCATCACCTTACCAACACAGCAAAGCTTCAAGAGAGAAGCACGTACACAGTGCATGCTGGCCTCCAGCAGTGATGAACAGAAGCTGCCAGCAGCAAGGCAGAACAAAAGTTGTTTCCATTTGGGTTCAATTTCAGAGTGAACAATAATGGTGTCCCCCAGGGGACCAGTTCTGAATCCATGGCCACAAGAAATCAGCAAGAACAGAAGCTGCTTTTACCACAGAACTTCAAACAGTTTATAACTGGACAAAGAACATCTGTGAGGATCAGAAGCTCTGTTGTTATGGTGAGGTTTGAAAACCCCGCCCCAGCAAGGTCAGGTTGAAGCAATAATTAGTGATTTTTGCAGCAAGGACAAGAATTCCTGCCACAACTCGTGGCAGCTGAGATGGATCAGGTCCTTATTGGGTCCAGCTGAGCTGGTTTGCATCTGAGTTGAAAGCAACTCAGACTGGCTATGGAAACTGAAGTAGCAAAGAGGATGTGCTGAGATGTCAAGGCCAAGCTCGTGTGACATGGTTTTACCTCTGCTAGCGTCTTGTCCTTCAGTGGTACCTCTCCATTGTAGCAGATTTCCCACAGTGTTGTACCAAAGCTCCACTTATCTGCTGCAACACTTAAATTTTTGGAGTCTTCAACACACTCAGGTGCAATCCAGGGGATTCGCTCAACGCATTCTGGGATGAGACACAGAATCAGCTTGGAGCCAGTACCAGAGGACTGCAAACCTTCTAACTTCCTCCTTCCCCAACAGCTGCTCAGCTACCATTAACTAAAGCGGCAGGCCCTGTCCAGCTTCAGGAAGTCCTGATTCTCAGAAGGGTGTTTCTGCGGCTTTCCAAACTTGTGCCATGAGCCACCCAGACTCAGATCCCTTCTGTGCCATCTCAGTAGGCTTCACGAGACTGAAATGAACACAAGCAGCCCCCACCAAGACCAACACCCCTTTACTTGTGTGAAGGAGTCAAAGCTGGTTCCTTCTATTCTAGAGCCAGTCCTAGCTGGTGTAAATGATGTTTCCTCCCTTCCCCTTTCACACTGGTTCTGGTACCACACCTTGTCTGGACAGGACAGTTATGGGTATTCCTGGGTCACTCAGCTTTATGAAAGGCCCATATTCTGTGTCAATTCCTTCTCTTGCCAGCAGGATGTTTTTGGTACACACATTTCCATGGACCAAATCCTTGTCCTCCTACAGGAAGGAAGAAGAACAGTGAGCGCAGTGAGCGCAGTGAGCTGGCCACAAGCTAGCAGTGAGCTCTGCAAGTGCTCCGACATCTGTAACTGCTGGGCATCCCTGCAGCCATGCAGAATCACAGCATGGGAGGGGTTGGAAGGGATCTCTGGAGGTCATCCAGTCCAACCCAATGCCAAGGCAGGGTCACCTAAAGAAGGTCACACAAGAACAGGTCCAGAGGAGTTTCAAATGTCTCCAGAGATGGAGCCTTCACCACCTCTCCAGGCAGCCTGCCACCCTTAAAGAAGTTTCTCCTCATGTTTAGACAGAACTTATGTTCAATTTTGTGCCTGTTACTCCTTGTCCTGTCACTGGCCACCACTGGAAAATGACTGGTCCCACCCTCCTGACACCCACCCTTGAAGTATTAGTAAGCATTTATGAGATCTCCCCTCAGATTTCTCCTTTCTAGCCTAAGAAGCCCAAATTCTCTCAGTCTTTCCCCAGAAGTTCCAGTCCTCTCAGCATCTTTGTAGCCCTTTGCTGTACCCTCTCCCACAAGTCCCTGCCCTGCTTGGACTCAAGATATGGCCTCATCAGGGCAGAGTAGACGGGGAGGAGCACCTCCCTGCACCTCCTTGCCACACTTCTTGATGCACCCCAGGATGCCATTGGCCTTCTTGGCCACAAGGGCCCATGGCTGGCTCACAGCCATCCTGCTGTCCAGCAGTACTCACAGGTCCTTAACCCCAGAGCCGCTCTCCAACAGCTCAGTCCCCACACTGTGCAGCTCCATGGGGTTGTTCTTCCCCAGATGCAGGAGTCTGCACTTGCCCTTAGTGAACCACATTAGATTTCTCTCTGCCCAGCTCTGCAGCTTGTGCAGGTCACACACAAACTGGGGGCAAATGCAGCACATAACCTCCTTGCCCTGCTAATAAACAGTTGCTCATCACCTTCTCTGAGAGTCTTTCTCCTCACTTAAAGCACCATAATGAGTACAAGAAGAACACCCCACACCCTGCACAGCTCCACTACCCAAGAAAGGAGAGTCCTTAGTTACTACTGCACAGGAAACCTCTGCAGGGTTAAACTGCAGCAGCCACAAGCAGTGCTTTTGTCCAGATGCCTTCTTACCAAGTAGCTGAGTGCGCTTGCAAGTTGCTTGGCAACTTTGAACTTCCAAGGAGTCGTCAGAACTTCACTTTTCCGATGCATGAACAGATCCAGAGGCCCAAATTCAACAAACTCTTCAACCATGATATCTACAAAGTCAGGGGCATGAAGTCAGTAGTGCAAGAATCTGGGGCTGGAGCAATCTAAGAGGCCTGCTGCCATCTTCTCCCCAGGCCAGGTGGGGGACAGGATGGCTTTATTTCGCCCGCCTCAAAGTTTATTTCAGTGCTCAGAGTCCAAATTAAAAGGCTGAGAGAGCAGCTTTATGTAGCAAATGAATAGTAAACCTGGAACAAAGCGCTTCAAAGGCCACAGGGCAGGGAAAGAGCTTCTGCCAGAAAGCTGGCGTGTACTGACACTGCCGCTCTGGCACTCTGACCTCAGGGAATCGTGCTGCAAAGCTCTTCTTCAAAGACAGCACTGAAAGAGGAAACTTGTTAGTAAAAAGGCCTTTGCAGCTGCTAACTGTTCCAGTTCCACCTCTGCCTGCACCGCAAAGTGAAGAGGCAGCAGCAGCTGACCCTGGGTCCCCCAGCAGGGCTGCCCTATGCTGCCCAAGCCTGCCGCTCGCAAAGGCGCTCCCTGGACTCACTTTCAACATCGCGGACGCAGACACCATGGAGAAGGACAATGTGCTTGTGGGACACCTGCCGCATCATGCTCGCCGTCTCGAAGAAGGCCTGGGCAAGGGGAGAGAGGGCAGCTGTGAGCTGCTGGCCGCTGGCAGCACCCAGAGTTCAGTGCATCAAGAGACCAAGGCACGCGCCACGAGTCAGCGTCTTCTAGTAATACACACGACACAGAAGTGCTTTGGGTAGGAAGGGGCATTGAGAGCTCATCCAGTCCAACCCCCCCTGCAGGCAGCAGGGACATCCTCAGCTAGAGCAGGTTGCTCAGAGCCCCAGGGAGCCTGCCCTGGAATGGTGCCAGGGATGGGGCATCTCCCCCCTCTCTGGACAACCTGGGCCAGCATTTCACCACCTGCACTGTAAAAACATTTCTTCCTTTTCTCTAGTCTGAGGTTCCCTCTTACAGTTTCAACCTCTCCCAGAGGCTGTCACAACAGCCTCTGCTAAAAGGTCTGTCCCCAGCTTTCGTATCAGCCTCTTTAAGTACTGAAAGGCTACAAGACGTTCTCCCTGGAGCCTTCTCCAGGTTGAGCAACCTCAACTTTCTCAGGCTGTTTTCACAGCAGAGGGGCTCAAGCCTTCAGCTCATTTTTGTGGCCTCCTCTGGGTGTCCGGCAGGTTCCTATTCCTCCTTGTGGTGAGGACTCCAGAAGCAGCAGTTGATCTCTGAAGTGCTCCTCCTGACTATTTTTGTGCTTGGTTAGCCTGGATGTGAACAACACGGTTGCTGTTCCCACCTGATGTGCTCCAGCCAGACCTCATGCTGCTGCCTCTCCAATGAGATTATCTCCAAAATGCCGGTCAGTGATGGATTTAACTGTCAAAAATGGTGAGCTACACCTTCAGCCCTCCCCCATTCACTCACTTCATCCACAACCCTCCTTTTTAAAGCTTTTTCAGAGTTACCCACATGTCATCTGGGAAGGCGCAGCATTGGTAGTAAAACAGCAAAAAAAGGGAGGAAAAAAAACTTGCCAAAGAAATGTCTCTGTGGCTGGGGTCCAAGACCTTGAGGAGGACTTTAATCTCTTTTTCATTTTGGTATCCTTCATTCTCATCATCTTTGTAGTTAAGGATCCCTGAGTAAATCTGTGTTCTTGTCCCTCTTCCAAGATGTTCACCCTAGGAGGTAATACACGAGATATTGGTCAAACCAGAGGGTGAAGCAAAGGAGTTGCAAATTAACCCAGATACTTGATTCTGCCTCTCCAAATAGAGGATTTAGCTCTCCACTCGATCTAGCTACATGTAGACTTGAAATTACTACAGTAAGTAACAACATGCTACTCTTTGCTTTAATGCTCTCTGAGTGCACTCACCACTGTGAGCTCGGGAGGTACTGAAGAGCTATTACAGAACCACAGAACCATTTTGGTTGGAAAAGACTTTGAAAATCATTGACTCCAACCACTCTAACTCCATCAAGGCTGGTGCTAAACCATGTCCTTCAGCACCACCTCTCTGCCTCTTTTAAACCCCTCCAGGGATGGGGATTCAACCACCTGTTCCAATGCCCTTTCAGTGAAGAAGTTTCTTCTGATATTTCCATTAACATCAAACGGGTTCGGTGTTTAACCTTGTCAGACTAAACACCAAATGAATAAATAATAGCATGCCTCTTATTTACAACAAGCTGCCACCGAGGTGATCTTTAATGTGCTTCCAAAAGTTACAGGAAGTAATACTTCAATGGAACGCTTTGTTTGGGAAAGCAATTTCCTCCTAAGTAACAGAGGATTCTGCCTTAGGACAATTCTGCAGGAAGCCTGCCTGCTGACTGTAAAAACAGCCATCAGGAGCTCTAACACCTGCCCCGACTGCAGGATTCAAGAGCTCAGGTCAATACCAATTCATTTTTCTTTGCTCCAGAAGTGTGACTCAAGAGACCTCAAAGGTGATTTGTGCATTCAGGTCACCTGCACCACTAACTGCACACAACTGTCAGGACATCTGGGCACTCAATCAGTTTGCAACACAACATTTGGACTGTTAGGGACTCTTAGAACCATGAACTTGTTTCACTTGGAGAAGCCCTCTGAGATCATTGAGCCAAACCCTTCAAATACCTTTTGAACCTCCTCAAGACTTCAGGCTTGGAGCTTTTTTTGGTACTGTAGGATATTTTACTGTAGGCAACTTCAGGTTTAAGACTAAACTGAGAGTTTCAAGTCAACCCTCAAGCTGCCTGTCTCTTTGGTGTGTCAGCCTTTTAAAAGACCCAGCCACATCCTGCAACCAACCAGCTAGGGAAAGGAGCTTTGGGGACTTGCATGACTCCTAAGCATGAGCTCAGAGACACCTTTTCTCCACAGACATTAGAAAGTGCTCAGCTATCAGTTTGATTGCCAGTGAAAGGAATTATTTCCAAGCTTTTCTCCTTGCACACAAGGACATAAAAAAACATTTAGGTTCTGGAATAAGAGGCTTTAATACAAATAAAGTTTTGCTGAGGAGCACTGGGAGGGGGAGAACCATCCAGGATGGGATGATTTTGTGTCCTTTGAGCGGGTGCAGTGGGCTGCCACACTTCTTTGATTACAAAGGAGAAGCACAGTGGAGCAGCTACCTACCTGTATGATTTCTTCCTTCAGGATACGATGGAAACTCAGCTGCCCGAGGGGGTAAACAGGCTGCCACTCCTGAGCCTTCTTAGTTGCAACTAGCAAGTTGGAGATTTCTGGAAGATAAGGAGAGAAAATACTCTTTAGGGGCTCCCCAAGAGAACTGCATTCACCTTTCTCAGTCTGTAACATTACTGTGTGTGCATGGCTGAAGGAAAAACCCCAAATGAATGAGGAGGAGGGAGAAAAGAACCTTTGACTTAAATTCTGCTCAAGTAAATTCTATTCTGTTACTCAACGGAGAATTTAGAGCTCTATATAGTATGTTAAATAAACAAGGTGAATATTTGCCATACTGAGGCTAGTATCAAGCAACTGAATGGTATTTATTGCACGGAGAAATACTCAGGATTGAAACCCGAACACCTTAAATAAAGTAACACATTCTCATCAGCGTTGTAGTTGAGGAGCCCTGAGGATCTGTCCCTCCTGCCAACAGTCTCCTTTCCAGTGTCCAGACAAGTAAGCAAGCAGTAGCTGGAGTCCCATTTCTTCTCTTTACCTCCTTGAAAATCTCTTGCACTATGGGACACACTAAGAGTCAGCTTCCAGACCATGGGAGTTAAACTGGGGAATGGGAATTGAACAGAAGGAAAAGACTGAAAAGGATGATGCTTCCTGCCCACTGCTTTTGGTCAGGGAGAGGCATGCTTAGATCCAGAACTCCTGCACATGGAATCAGTCTGGCTGCTTAAAAAAAAAAAAA
>WBNM01018678.1:17758-32210 GCA_013399055.1 Ramphastos sulfuratus | reverse complement strand
TTGGTGACCAGGATGTCATGTGGGACAGAGTCAAATGCCTTACTCAGGTCCAGGTAAATGACATCAGTTGCCCTTCCCTTGTCCACTGTCACTGTGACTTCTTCATAAAAAGCCACTAAATTTGTCAGGCAAGATTTGCCCTTGGTGAAGCCATTGCTGCATACCACCAATCACCTCTGCTTTGTTTTCCATTTGCCTTAGCAGAGCTTTTGGGAGGATCTGCTCCATGATCTTGCCAAAATAGTTCCATTTTTTTAAAGTTTCATGACAAGCAGCATGCTATGAAATGCATATTTGTAAACTTACACCAGTTTGCAGTTCTGCTGCACAATAGTTTCCTAAGTTTATTACCTAAATAGAATGTCCTCTCACTGACCCTTATTCAGTTTCTTGGAAAAATACAGGGCTTGACATTTGGTTTTGTCTCAAATTGTAAATTAATAATTCATGGTTAAAATACTGCCGATGTCAAGAGAAAGAAAGAAAGAAACCTATGATAACAGAAAAGTGGTTTTGTTGCTGTTTAAGACTGGCCTGGCTCAGTCAGCAGAAGAAAAGCTCCAGCAGGACCCTTGTGAAATCACAAGGTAACTTATTAGGCACTTCTAGGTAAGGCATCTTGACTCCTTGACATACTGGAATCAGCCTATTTGATTAGAAAGTGCTCAGAGCTGGACAGCATTCATCCATGTTTCCCTCCTCCTTTGCTGAGCTGCACCCAAGCAATCACTTGTGCAACTCTACCTGTAGGCTTCATGATCCCTAGGAAGGAATGGAGTCTTCCCTCACAGCACAGACACCTATGCACACATTTATACAGACTTTGCATTTCTCCTCGTAGTCTCTGTTTTGCCCTCAGGATTCACTCTAGTTTATATGGCTCAACACATTCAACAACAAATTTGGAGTTTTGGACAAGCCAACATGATACTTTAAAGAAAAATCTGTACTTTAGGTTGTGATCTTATCTGGACAACCCATGTATGCTGCTGGTTTTCTTGAAAGCTGTTGACTTTATGGTCTGCTCTTTAATTTTAATATTCTAAACCCTTTGTTCTACCTACGATGACAAACCTCACTAAAAGGAGCATATTGAGTAATAGAGAAGTGCATGAAGGTAGCATGCCTACTTTAAAATTACTTTTCCCATGAGAAAACACAATGCTCCTTGTAATATCAAGGACATTAACTATGATTAAAAGTGAAGAAGTAAGGGAGTGATGAAATAAACTAATTGCATATACTAATTTTTCTACATAGCTTACCTCAGGTCTCATTTATTGGCTTATATTTCTGTTGAGTTTAACTATATTTATCACAGTATAAGCAAGGTTGGAAGAGACCTCAAAGATCATCAAGTCCAACCCAAATAATATATATAGGTCCAAGATGTAACCTCACTGTGAAAGAAACTGATCATCCTGAACAGGTACCAAGTGCTTTTAACTGATGGTGCTTTCAGCTCTGTTACCACTTAGAACTTGACATATCGATAGCTTCAGGGTTTTCCTTGGTATGCTGCAACTTCACATTAGAGCAATCAAGAGCCACCATCCTAAACATGCCACAACATCCACTGGATGATCAGGCAATTCACAATAGGAGAGATGTTTAAGGAAGTTCTAATATGATGAAATTGAGGGTCAGGGACTACAGCATGCAGCCTCTAAAAGGTTTGTTTAAATTCCTTTAAATGTTTTGAAAAGCAGTCCTGAAGTCATTTCATTCAGCTGCACATAGTTCTGGGCGACCTCCTGTAGTTAACATTGGTTGAACCAAGGGAGTTGTACTACATGCTCTTGAGAGGTCCATTCCAAACTACACAACTCTGTAATTAAAATTGGCATTATCTATCAGTCTGATCTGTTTTAATTAGAATTAAAATTAATTTAAAAGAGAATAAAAATTTTTCATCCTTGGCAAAAAGGAGCAAGTCATTTGTGGATGTGAGCTGCTCCAAATGAATTTGCAGATTGCCTCAATATAATTGTCCGCTTTGGATCCGTACACCAAACAGCTTCTTGAAATGAGTTAAGCATTCAGAGCAAGGCAGTAAAATTATAAGATCCCTTGTCTTTAAACAAACATAACTGTGTTGGAATTGACCATTGTAGATATGTTAATTGTCCTTATAANAATTCCCTTAAAAATTAAAAAAAAAAAAAAAAAAAAAAAAAAAAACAAAAAAAAAAAACAAAAAAACCCAAAACTTTGTGAACTCTACATAAAAAGACAAATCTTAAAATAATGACAAGTACAGTGCATCTTGTATCTGAAATAAATAGGAAAATAAATAAATAAAGTGTGTGTGTGTGGAGTCTGAGCAAGAATGGATGAAAAATTTAGTGCTGGTATCCAACAGATGACCTTCTCTTTTCATGCTGAATTGCTTCCCATGTATGCGTGTATGCAGTGCTACTAACACTTTCTGCCTTCATCTTTCAGAACGAACAAGGCAGTATCTAGGGCAGGTTTCATCAATTTACATTAAGTGTAGAAACAAAACATTCTAATGGGCAGAACTTACTAAAGTATAGAAATAAAAGATGTGATACTTCAGAACTCAGCACACTTAAAGACAAATCTGTCAGGTGTCTGTTACTTGTCCTTGATGTTTTTTTGATGTCCTTGTTTTCTGCAGTCGTTATTCTACATAAAATTGACAGCATAATATTAAAAAAAAAGGGAAATCTTCTGTAGCAGCTATTTCTGATTAAAGGTCATTTGTTCTTTTACATCTTCTACAGCATTTGCCAACAGATGCCAACCAGTGAAACGACCGCTAACTATTCCCCAGAGAAAATAGGGATTGTGGGTGCAGCAACTCATTCTAAACAGCTACGAAAACACAATGACTGAATTCTGTAAGAATATTACTGTCCTGCTGGCTTTTACATTTCTTTGTCTCCTTTACTTTCATTCATCATTTCTTAAAATGTCCTGCATGCTATACAACATTGACTCTTTGCTAATAGACAGACTTTTCACATACTGCGGTATTATTCATCCTGTCCCAGGACTTTGAGAAGTATCAATATGAATCCTAGCAACAACAGAAGGTCACATAACTATTTTTAAAATGCCAGGCATCCTGTTCATAAATGCTCACGGGACAAGTAACAGTTACTGCTTTCACAGCATCTCCAAAATAAGTTGTGTCACAGAGGATTTATGCTTGCAGCGCAATCATTCCTTTCCGCCCCAATCCTCTAGCCACACAGAATCCTGTTTCTTTATAATACAGCCCCTCCACTTTCTGCAGTAAACAGTCCACGTCGATGCTGTTCATCTTACACATTGAATAGTGTCCTCAGTGGGAAAGCAAAGGGAAAGGGAAAGGGAAAGGGGGAAAGGAAGGGGAAAGTGGGGGAAGGGAAGAGGAAGGGAAGGGAAGGGAAAAGAGAAAAGAAAGGAAGGGAAAAGAGAAAAGAAAGGGAAAGTGGAAATGAAGGGAAAAGATAAAAGAAAGGAAAAGAGTAAAGGAAAGGGAAGAAAAGGAAATGGAAGAAAAAAGAAAAGGAAAAGGAAAGGAAAGAAAAGAAAAAAGAAAAAAAAGAAAAAAGAGAAAGGAAAAGAAAGGAAAAGAAAAGAAAAGAAAAAAGAAAAGAAAAGAAAAGAAAAGGAAAGAAAAGAAAAGAAAAGAAAAGAAAAGAAAAGAAAAGAAAAGAAAAGAAAAGAAAAGAAAAGGGAAAGAAGAAACTAGCAAAAACCACTGGAGCTGCCCCATCTCTATGGCCAAACATCTGTTTAATCTCACCAACAAAACCAGTGTTCTTTCCAATAAGATTGTGATCCGTTGGGGTTTTTCAAATGAAAACCGTATCTTGAAGAGTAATCCACAGCAGTGGACCACTTACAACATTCTGTAAAAGATTCTTCTTCTGAAGGAAAATAGACACTTGCTGTAGCCATTTGGCATAAACAACAAAACCAAGTTGAAATGCCAACGAAGGAACTTTGCAGTTCCCTGAATATGCAAAATGTTACTAAGTTAGTTAATTGTTTACTCCTGCTTTCCTCCAGTATTATTACACTATGTCTTTTCTCCTAAAAATAATCAGGTATAATAATCCCCTGCATTAATTAAGTGGTGAGGATCATATCAAAACTGGTGTAAATGGTTTTGCCAGAATTGGCTGTAGGATGGATACTTTTATTGCAGAATTAAGATACTCAAGGACACTAATCACTCTTTCAACATCCTGGTGCCATGTAGAAATAGCAAGCCATAAAACTTCTTTGTGAGCTGTCTTATATCCAGGAGGCCTCATGATTTTGTCAGACAGTAAAACAGGACAGAGAGTGAAAGCATTGAAGGAGGCAGAGCATTTACAGTCTTCACATTTCTAGCTTGTTCAGACCTCCTTCTCAGCTGACATAAGAAATCATTCCTCTCATTTGACCCCATTACTATATATTCAAGGATATTCATGCTGAATATTTTCTATCTTTAAAGGAAATGTGCAAGGAAGAAGACAAACAATACCCTCCCCCACCAACACACTATACAAGATGTACACTTTGTAAAGCAAAGAAGGGGATATGCTCAGTTAAAGCACTCTTCAACTACAAAAAGAAGGTTTTAACCTTGAAAATAAAACTTGATTTCTACTGCACATTAAAATGAGGAGAAACAAATTAGGACAAAAAAAAGTAGAACAAGTAAACTAACCAAAGTATCATTTTTTTTTTTCTTAGGATAAAAAGCAGAAGAATGTTAATGCTAGCAGAATCAATATAGAACAAATTAATAGATCAGGACATAAGAAAGTTGCCCAAAAATAAACAACAGGGATTTCTGCTTATGTCTATTTTGGTTTTAAGTGCAAAAGTCTCACAACTCATCTTTTTCCTCCCTCCCTGCTTGGAAAATGAGTCCCACAGCTCCAGTCAAACAACCCTTGTATGAAATAAATTTTATTAATCATGTTATGATGCAAAAATACTCCTGTCCTTCCAGCGAAATATGGTAGACATCTTTGCTTAGAACTGACTCACTATACTTTTGTTTCTTGTCACTAGAGGAACAGAAAAAAGGTTTTCATTCCAGGAACAATAGCCTTAATTGTTCCGGCTTCAAATATTCTTGCACACAGGAGTTAATCTTGTACATCAGATAGACTCCAAATAATATTGCAGGTTTTGTGTAACCACAAGCCTCATCAATTAATAATGGAAAACTAAACATTCAGTAACAGGGTGAAAAACAACAGCTAGGGGCTGTTAACATCAATTGGCACACACTCCTGTGACTTACAAGAAACATATCCCTTAATTGGTGTGAATGCTTTGCCCCAAGCTCAGTGTACTTGGAGTACTGCATGTGCAAGTGTTCTGCCTATAGACTGTAAAAGATAAAGAACAACTGCTATATGTCTATTCATTTCAGGTTTTTGAACTATCTGATTATTATTCAGTGTGTAGCAGATCCAATACGACATTAATCAACTAATTACCTCTTGACATGAATCCAAAAAGAAGATACCTATGCAATTAAGAATGGCACCACTGAAGGAAAGATGCTGAGAAGAATAAGGATGATTTATGTAGTACTATGCACTGAGGACACCAAGTTTCACCCAGAAGAGATTAGTAAATATTAAAACTATAGATACTCGAATGCTGCTAGGCCTCGGCACTTAATTGTGTGCAATTTCTCCAAGTGTTTTTGCTGTGTAAGCTGGACACTATATATAGTTTCTTTAAGATAGCAGTGATTTAATTAGGTACAAACAAGTAAACTAAATTAAAAAGTTCTTCCTGCTTGAAAGAGTTCTCAAACTGTCTTAACTTTTATAGGTATATTCATTACATGTAGCAGACAAAGACTTCTCATTCCATGGGGTTTTTTTGGTGTTTTGTGGGGTTTTTGTTTGTTCGTTGTTCAGTTTGTTGTTTTTTTTATTAATAAATTGAGTTTTNTCCAGGGATGAGACTTCCACCACCTCCCTGGACAATCTGTTCCAAGGTCTCACCACCCTCATGGTGAAGAACTTCTTCCTAACATCCAGTCTGAATCTACCCATTTCTAGCTTTGTTCCATTCCCCCAGTCCTATCACTACCTGACATCCTAAAAAGTCCCTCTCCAGCTTTCTTGTGACATTGGTCATGACCTGTTAACACCTTAGTTTGTCATTGTTAAAACCTGCATTGCACAGATCACTTCTTTCTTTTTAAACACAACTCTGTTAGTTGGAAGATTGATTTATTTCTGTAGAGGTATTCTTCATATATCTGATATTATTCTCTAAAATATTCTTACACAGAATCAGTCAGGTTGGAAAAGACCTTCAAGATCATCAAGTTCAACCTATCATCTAACATTATCTAATGAAGTAAACCATGTCACCAAGTGCCACATCCAGTCTCTTTTTAAACACTTGCAGGGATGGTGACTTGACCACCTGCCTGGGCAGCCCATTCCAATAGCCAGTTACTCCTTCTGCTAAGAACTTCTTCCTAACATCCAGCCTAAACCTTCCCTGGCACAGCTTCAGATGTATATGATGTCCCTGCCCATGGCAGGAGTTGGAACTGGATGATCTATAAGGTCCCTTCCATCCCAACCCATTCTGTGAGTCTGTGAGATATGAGAAATGAGCATGAGAAATAACTCAGAAAGGGTCATAATTTAGAAAAATATCTGCTTATAGTATGAAATTTATCAAATAGAATAACCAATTGAGATTTTAGGTATATACTTTCAGTCTATTTCTCAGAATTTTACCAGTTTTCAAACAACAGCAACAACAACCAAGCAAAAAACCTAAACCAAACCCACCCACCCTACCAAACAAAGGCTTCAATTATTTTAACCTATTAAAAAAACCCCAAACACTAAAATTCATAAATATCAATGTCATAATACAACAGCTCTTTACTTTCTTCTTTCATAATATTGATCTTTCATATAAGTACAACTAGAACCATCCATACTAATTTGGAATTTCTGGGGCACAGAAATAGCAGACATTAAAAAGTAATCTTCTGCTACATGACAAAATACGTCTATAGACTTTAATCTCATCATAATGATGTGAAGGATCTCATACATATCCTAATATCCCATTATTGGAAAGATTGTTCTTCCAGTTACATTATTCCATCAGAGAAATAATTTGACCTAGAAAAGAAAATCCACATTCACAATAACAGAAATGAACACAGAATATTAATTAACTCATAATGCATAATAATCTGTAGAAAAACAGATCTACAGGCAGTAATAATTCATTGGTTTTTGACACAATGCAACACCAAATTGCTGTTAGGCAATATGAGTGTAAAAAATGTCACTACAGTAATAATAATTATACTGATCAAGTCATAGTTCTTTATGTAATAACTTGGTTTTTTTGGACATACTTATTCCCCCCACTCTGCTTTTTAATAGATTTGGGTTTTAACAGAAAGTCCTTTTTCTTTCCTTTATCTATTCAGCATCCCTGGAAAAAAACCCACCAGATGGCAATGCGGTGTTCAAATATATTTACCATACATGTTATAGGGGAAAAAAAACCCAAACAAACAAACAATATGGATCAGCATGAGGCTTTATCTTGCAACCTACTTCCTCTTCCACGAATATTAAATAATTCATAAGTAAAAACTCTTCACCACAAGTAAGTGATCAAATCTCACTCACCCTGAAAACAATACTTTAAGGAACTTAGATTTCTAGGAATTTGGAACCCCATGGCTATAAAAAAATAAAATTTAAAAATCTGCAATTTAGTTCTAACTATGTACTAGGATCATTTCAGGAAAAAAAATCATCTCTGAAAGGAAAACATTACCATGGAGTTCTCAAAATACCATCAAGGACTGCATTGAGCAACAGATACTCAGCAAACTGCACAAAAAGCAAACCTATGCACTTAAGGCATATTGTAAACTTATAGGAAATCTGGTATCATGCTAAAACCCAGGTACAATTTCCTATACTTTCAAAATCTAAGCCAGTTCTTGTAAAAGCATGTGCTGATGGGCTGGATGAATCAAAATATTCAGCCTTTATGTATTTGTTCTTCCCTTGAGCCAAGCAGGGTATCGTGATTGTGGTGGGTTAGAAACTTCACCACCCCACCCTCCCAGTTAAAATCTACCAGAACACCTCAGACAGATTGGAAGTAAGATAAAGCTATATTTTACAGCAAAGTTAAATTTACAAGCATATATATATAATATATTTACATGTATTTACAGTTATATACAATTTAGAAATAATACAGAAATGAAAAAAGTAGTGCAAGAATCTGCTTCCTGTTTTGCAGATCACATCTGATATCCATCATGTGCCAAATGAAAGTTCAGCTTTGTAATTGTCACAGGCTCTGAAACCCCTCCAGAACTCCATGGGGCCTTCACTGAATACCTAAAATACTCACAGTTAACAACCGTTACATCCACTCTGAAGTCAGTGGTTGGATTGGCAACTGGCAATGCTTAGGGCTTTTCTTTCTAGCTTGAGAAGAGTACAACTTGTGGCTATTGTGCATGCAACTATTAATTGACAGGACAAGTTTAAGTGTTTTTAAGTCTAATTTAATGTTTTCCTGTATCCGTGTATGCAAAAGTTTCTTGCATCACTTACATTTATTAATAATTGTTACTAGAGCTGCTCATTCAGCCATTCTTATGTAACACAGTTATTACAGGCTCTAAATGTATAATAAATCCATTCTATGTGGAAGAATAATTTAAAAATGTTCATTGCATCACAGAAATTATTTAAAACATAAACTGGAAAGAAAGCTGTATCTTCTATCAGATAGAATCAGAATCATACATACAAGATAAACAGGTATATCACAGCTGGGAGCAAGCTAATTAAAAGCATGTTTTCCTGATAATGTCATAATTAATACTCCTACCATTATGTCCCATATTATATTTAACTGGTGAATAGTACACATTGGCAGAAAGATTCAGGGACTACTTTTAGGTAGTGTCATATAAGCACTTTGCATAATGGCAGCTCTCATGATCACAGATTTAATCTAATGCAGCAATCTAAGCTTTCTCTTGAAATGTTGGGGTTTTTTTTAATCTGTTTTTCAATCAACACAAACAAAAGATAAGAATAATATATTGATTCTAATTGTTTGCATATATAATTAGTTGATGCAACTTCAGCCCCAAAAGTAGGTGGTGAGAATTGTCATCTAGTTTCAGAAATAAAACCAGAATTTGAACCTACAAATTATTGCCTGTTTTTGTCAAACTGTGAATCCTCACTGACTCTCTGAAGGTAGGTTTTCATGTTCTTAGTTCTGTTGAAATGGCTGGAAATGCATTTCTACAAGATGGGGAAGTCTATCCTTTTATTAATCACTGTCTTTTTAGCACAGCTGATAAACCTTATAGAAGATAGCTTAAGTACTCCCAGAGGAAAAATCCAGCTGTCAGTATAGAAAAAGACATATAGAAAAGATTGCTTTACGTAAAATACCGAATATATAAAGAACATGATTTGCATTTTTCAGGATTGGTACTTAGAAATAAGCTCAACAAAAGTGAATTAGAAGGAATAAGTCACAGCTAGGACAACTATTTAGCATATTAATGCAACAACTTCTTCACTTAATATATTCCTTTAGTACACAACGAAGAAGGAAGTACATTAAAGCAGCACATCTCTAAAAGGTGAATATATGAGATGTTATAATATGTCAGTAATTCGTTACTCATTTTACTCCAATTTCAAGGACAAAGTGCACTCAAGTAGAACTGACTAAAGAGATATACATCATGTCCTCACTGTCCTCTGCCTCTGGTTAAGATGTTCACATAAAACTAAAATTTTCCAAGTTTTTTTTTTTCCTAATTCCAGTTAAATTATATTAATTCTAGGAAACCATTTCTATTTTCACAGTACAGAAAATTAGTCTCATTTTGCTAAAACTTCAGGTAAATAATTTTCATTTTGTAGAAACATTTTGAGATCCCTCCTGAGCATCCAAGGGAGGAAAAAAACCTATGCCAGGAATGACAAAAGCAAGCCAGACAGAATCACACATGTTATTGAATATCCACAGAAATAAATGAAACCTAAGTCTAAAGGTTCTAAATGTGATCAAAGGCAGCAGGACCTGAGATTTCAGTAAACTAGAGATTTATCCTTTGCACACAAAATATGACAATTAGCCCTTTTAAAAATATATACAAGATGAGCAGTTCAAGTGAAAAGATGAACTCCATGTTACAGCAAGACATGATCCAAAGACTTCCATTACATTTCCCTCCCTCCCTCCCTTCTTCTTACAGCAACAGGATGAGAACATCTTCTGTTTATCTTTAAAAGTATTTAATGCTCTTTCTTTTGCTGGATACCAATTATATTACATCCCAAACAGAAATTAAAAGCCATATTTACCACTTTTCCTTCAGGTGGGCAGAGGAAGAAGATACAGGCAACAAAGACAGCCCAAGTTCTTATTGCCATGTTCAAGTATCAGGTATCTCGTGACCACCTATTTTTTTTAATCCCTTAAAAAGTCAATGTCACTGTAAAATATCTTTTGATATGTTCAATAATGTTTATACTGAATTTGAATTAAAGGCCCTCAGCTTAAAACTTAGAAGTGTTAAAACTTTAACAGAAGAACCTATTAACAGACAAAAGATATCTATGATACCTACCTAGGCTTTGTCATCTTAATACAAGTATCACCTCAGCACCACGTCCCTTTATCTGCACACAACCTGTATAGTCCAGTTTTCTTGAGTTAAATAACCCCAAATACATTTCAAGCTCAGTTCTTGGTTAAAGAATGTCTTACTATATAGTGGTACTCTTTATTTGCCTTTCCTCCATCTACATTTCCAGTTACTAAATAGTGGAGACCTTCAGTTTCAATAATGTTACAACTATAACGCATTGCCAATACAAGATATGATTTAAAGCAGTTGCCTGATATATATGAAGATTTATGTCCTACCTAACTATTGGTTTACAACAACTGCCAATTAACTCCAGTCAGGAACAGACTTAAAAAACCACCACAAACTACGAAGAGAAATCAGACCTAGACTTCTGAAACAACACAACACGAGCTACCTAAAACACTCCAATGCCACCAGGAAAATGACTAGCAACAAACCTACTTAACTAATTCCATCAACATGTGATTAAGGCTCCCAATAAATATTTCGTGTTCTTTATTGTCATAAAGACAGGCTGTTTCCAAAAGCAGTATCCTATAATTCTCTTCAACATCCAGTAAAAAGTGAGAAGGCAAATTCTAATTTCACGGAGGCAGACAAATAATGAACTCAAACCCACTCAATTGTCTCCATATTGGTGTTCCATTTACTTACATATGAAGATAAGTTATCTCTAGTAACAGTAAGAAAGAAGTTTGATAAGCATGCAACCTTCTGCTTGGTTTCTGAAAGAAACACCTGCATTTTCTTTGCTAAATTAAACTCTTAAACCATCTATCAGGTAGCCCTTTCAAAAACATTTTGCTGTTCACATTTCACACTTAAGTTTAATGTGTTTGATCTATTTGTAGTATTTCAAAATGCAACTAAACCAAAACTGTGTGATTTTCATTTCCAAGAGATTCTTCACCACACAGTATACAGTCAAACAGATAAACCTGGTAGCTGACACCAACACTGACTTCAACAAAGCCTTTGAAGTAAATTAGTTCTGAGAGTCATTTCAGCGTAAGAATTTTTACATTGATTTCACATCACATATCTGACTTCAGCATTCTTGGTTCTTGCATCACGTTCACATGACACAATGTAGTATAAAATTATACAAAAGCTACCAACTTTTTTCACTGCGGAACTCAAAATCCTCTTAACTATGTTCGAAACCACCACGACAACATCTTAATACACATAGCAAATGTTAAGCATTTCTTTCCAAACCACATGGTAACCACAGAGATAAAGATTTACTTACCTGATCCCCTTTTGGTCACAACCTTCAGGCTCTGAGTTAGAGTAGCATACAAGAGAATCAAGTTGGGAATAGGAGCTTTCATCTTCCGTCTGTCCGTGGCTGCTTCCTAAAGTATCAAAGAGAAGAAAGAAAAACTGATTTTTAGATTGGTGTTGAAACAACCTTGATGTAAATAACTCATAATCCTGACATTGTAGAAAAATTGAATGAGGTGATTGTGAGCAATCTACTGCTCCTGAAAAAAATGCATACTGAAATCATCATAAAATAAACACATGCATGCGCTGCTTCTAACCCTGCAGCTGAAGTTCCAATACTGTATACACAAGAATCCTCTGCATCCCTATTAAAACTTTCTTAACAGTTCTCCTGAATGACACATCTTTTCATAGAATAAATTGATCAAAGTGATCTTTCCACTAAACCTGCAAAATAACATCTAGTTCTTTATCACACAATCTATTCCTCCTCAAAAGGAAAATAAATTAATGTCCTTCATTAGTCTTGCTTCCATTTATTAATTTCACAGATTGAGCCCAAGATCCATGTAATGCAATGCACAATTAATTAAACGCAAATCTGGTTGTCTCCTAGCATGAGTGAAAAGGGATAACAGCACACCAGAGGGGAGAGCAGAGAGTAATTTTCCTTTAGATGAGCTTAAGTCAAGTTCAAACTAACATTCACTGCACTAAAATCAGAAGTGAATGTTATTAGGATGGGAGAAAGTAAGAGATGTGAATGTTATTAGGTTGGATCACAGGTTGTGGCTTAGCCTTCACTCTTAAGATGTGAATAGAAGTTTCAGATTTCTATTACTTGTACTTTGTACTTCTCTTCCTTTGCATTTCTAGCAGGTGGTATGAGCAGTTGATGAAAGCAGGGACTAAACATTCTGTTAATTCCCCATGTGACAAGGAGGATGTCGTCTAGTCATGAGGATTGGTGGGTTTGTGCTGTTATGGTTGGTAGGACTGACACCTCACATTTCAATGGGTTAAAAGGGAAAAGGTCAGTCCAATCTTCTGTTTGGTCAGGCTAGACAGTAGACTTTATCTATGCTATGCTTTATCTATTCATCATAGTAATTTATGCAAAATTTCTTATCTATTGGGGGAAAATAGGTCTGTGATCAATAGTTCCTTAATATTATAAAGATCCACATAAAGCCAATGTGGTTTTGATATTGATCTCTGTTAATCACAGCCCTGTAGAGCAAGTGAAAATATCTCTCAAAAGGAACCACATAGTACAAGCTTTGACTTCAGAAGAGACCAGGAATCTTTTGCACTTTCACTGACAGGTTACTCAGTACACAAGACACATTTTAAAAGCATATCTTAAAGTACCTTCATCTTAGAGAATAGACAAGAAATAAATAGTGGGGATGTAAAATAGTATATCATGGAACACTGGCACAGGTTGTCCAGGCACGTTGTGGCTGCTCCCTCCCTGGAAGTGTTCGAGGCCAGGTTGGATGAGATCTTGTGCAACCTGTTCTAGTGGGAGGTGTCCCTGCCTATGTTGAGGGGTTGGAACTGGATGATCTTTGAGGTCCCTCTCAACCTAAACCATCCTACGATTCTGTGGGAAAAAATACTTGAACAGTGATGACTTCATACAGAATCCATTGTACAGTTTTACATTTCAGGTCATTTGAGAACTAAGTGCAAACCTGATGCACTCATAATTATGACTAATAAAGATGGAGTAAGAATACAACTTGAAAACAACATTTTGGGTGGTTTATTTTTATATATGTAACAGTATTGATACTCAAAGAATTACACAAATATTAATATTCTTCCTCATTCATTGGCTGTGAATAAGCTCCAGCATTTTAGGAGTGCAGGTGAAGGACTATCATACCTACATTCATGTATGGCTTCAGAAAAGTTAGGCAATAAATTGCTTGGCAAACACAGAAAATAAAATATGAAATATGAGATTTCTGCAAGTTAAATTATGTGCAGTCTTAACGTTTTAGTTAAGCTTAAATATTAACTAAGTACCGTGACCACTGGCAGTTATAAATAATGCAGAGCCTTAGAATCTTAGAAGCCAGAAATGGAGGTTAATTTTTCCAGGGGCACAGTAAGTAGGTATCACAAAGTGTCATGCCACATTTTACTGCAGACCTAAGTCAAGATTCCTGAAATCAAACTCTCATTTCTCAGTCACTGCACTAACTGATACCACAGGAAATCCTGAAACTCATATCTTCAGCCTCCAGGATGCTAGTAAGAATCGGCTCCTGGCTCTGTGTGAGCCTAATAAATACTGTCTAAAGCACCACAGGATCTTACTATGCAATTACAAATTCACAAAATGGGTTCTGACTGTGAAAGCAGATCCAAACACATTTTTTTGACTATATATCAAAAGATTATATTGCTGATTACTGTGAAAGGAATGGGAATGTATATACATGCACATATACATGCATTCATATGCATATAGATTTCTTGCAGGGAAGCCATGCAGTACCTAGAACCTCAAAGTTAAAGAAAGACTCAGTAAATACAAAAATATCA
>WBNM01018678.1:5060-17441 GCA_013399055.1 Ramphastos sulfuratus | reverse complement strand
CTGGGGGGAAATTCAGGGGATTTGCTTATGGATTTCTGTCTCTGCTTTGTAACTTCTATCTGTAACACTCTCTCCAAATACAATTCTGTTTTTTTTCTTCAATTCGTTTGAGAGCTTCACTCTGTCGGCTCTTTAAACCCACGACAAGCAGTTAGATATTCTAGAAAACACCATCATAGTGACACTGATTGCAAAAACAAATCAAGTAATTTAGAAGAAAATAGGAACATAGACTCATAGGAAACCTAAACCATCCTACGATTCTGTGGGAAAAAATACTTGAACAGTGATGACTTCATACAGAATCCATTGTACAGTTTTACATTTCAGGTCATTTGAGAACTAAGTGCAAACCTGATGCACTCATAATTATGACTAATAAAGATGGAGTAAGAATACAACTTGAAAACAACATTTTGGGTGGTTTATTTTTATATATGTAACAGTATTGATACTCAAAGAATTACACAAATATTAATATTCTTCCTCATTCATTGGCTGTGAATAAGCTCCAGCATTTTAGGAGTGCAGGTGAAGGACTATCATACCTACATTCATGTATGGCTTCAGAAAAGTTAGGCAATAAATTGCTTGGCAAACACAGAAAATAAAATATGAAATATGAGATTTCTGCAAGTTAAATTATGTGCAGTCTTAACGTTTTAGTTAAGCTTAAATATTAACTAAGTACCGTGACCACTGGCAGTTATAAATAATGCAGAGCCTTAGAATCTTAGAAGCCAGAAATGGAGGTTAATTTTTCCAGGGGCACAGTAAGTAGGTATCACAAAGTGTCATGCCACATTTTACTGCAGACCTAAGTCAAGATTCCTGAAATCAAACTCTCATTTCTCAGTCACTGCACTAACTGATACCACAGGAAATCCTGAAACTCATATCTTCAGCCTCCAGGATGCTAGTAAGAATCGGCTCCTGGCTCTGTGTGAGCCTAATAAATACTGTCTAAAGCACCACAGGATCTTACTATGCAATTACAAATTCACAAAATGGGTTCTGACTGTGAAAGCAGATCCAAACACATTTTTTTGACTATATATCAAAAGATTATATTGCTGATTACTGTGAAAGGAATGGGAATGTATATACATGCACATATACATGCATTCATATGCATATAGATTTCTTGCAGGGAAGCCATGCAGTACCTAGAACCTCAAAGTTAAAGAAAGACTCAGTAAATACAAAAATATCAATAAGAATTAGTTCAGTGTTCTTTTGGTTCATGCATATATCACTCATTTAAGTTGTCAAGGCAACAAGGTGAACCATTAAAGGACTGCATTTTAAACATATGATGCCACTGTGGAAGCCATCCTCATGGCCATTTATTCCCAGAGATTCAGGTCTATCTTAAAAGCATACACAAAATGGACTTTTGCCTACACTGCTTCTCTTAAGTCCCTAGAGGTCTGCTACTGTCATTGAGATACTAAAAAGCACCTACTGCTAGAGGGGAGGAAAAAAGGGAGGGGTGGCTCCCAGCAGCAGTGGAAATATGAGCAACAAATCAGATCTGGCATGGGATCTCCCCAGAGATTTTCAACCCTTGTCTTCTGTTTCCGCTTCCTTTTCTACAGACGTTTTTCTGGTCTTCCCTTAATTTTAAAAATCAAAAGCTCAAGTGAAGAAAATTGAAAGCATTAATGAGTAGTATAGCAGAGCTGGTGCCTGATGGCTTTGGAAATTGTTGGGGAGATTAGAAAACCTGCCTCACATCATTTGTATGACCCATCACAAACAGATATTTAACATTTCATGCCCCTCGTTCCAGGTAAATGCCTNCCTCTAAAATTATCAAGTCCAGCCCTGGTTGATGTACTTCTAGAAACTATTTTTGTTATTCCCTTACTATAAGATTGCTAGAACCCATGGGGAGCAAAATCTTTTAGAATAGCAAGAACTGCAGTATTTTTCATCTCTAAGCAGCATTCACAACTGCAGGTTTTCAGTAGTGGGTTGTCTGTGTGAACAGCAAAACTGAAAATGTGTTGAATATTGCTGGATAAATATATTTCACACATATTTTAGTTGGGCATATTATTAATTTAGTCTTACCTGTAAAAGGTGACATTGCCTGACAGGAAAAAAAAGAAAGGGGGGAGGGGGGGAAGGGGAAAAAAAGGGGAAAAACCAACCAACCAAACCAACCTCCCCAAAAAAACCAAACAGCAATAAAAAAACCAAACAAGCACAAAAAAAAAAAAAAAAAGCCTAACATTAAAAAATTCACGAACAAACCCCAACAAAACAACAACACAGAAAACCTCTAGCATCTCTATCACCAAGTATCTCATTTTCCAGTTGAGAGAAATAGAAATTCAGCTGTATCTCAACTCTAACATTCTTTGGGGAAATGCCAAGAGTGGTTATTTTTTCCTTAGATTGTCATAAGAACTGTGAGAAAAACACACATACATGCAAACACGGTTCCCCAAACAGCTCAGCAGAGACTGAAGTAACAATAAGGCAATTCCCGATAAGGTGCAGAAATGGAAAACTCATTTTGGACCTTCCCCAAAACTTAAATTAAAATTTAATTTAAGGAAGATTTTTTTGTTTGTTTGTTTTTTCATTGGCTCAGACCCTTACAGTAACTTTAAGGAGCTGATTCTCCCCTAGGCTATAAATGCTAACTGGCTTCCATTATCTAATTGTCTAAAAATATTTTTTTTTCTTTATAACTTAGAATAATGTTCTTTTATACATATTTAAAACTACTTATTTCTCTTCCCCCATCATAGAATTGTTTTGGTTGGAAAAGACCTCTAAGAGCAATGAGTCCAACCATCAACCTAACACCAGCATGGACATTAGCCATGTCCCAAAGTGCCGTGTCCATGTTTCTTAAACGCTTCCAGGGGCAGTGACTCCACTACATCCCTGGGCAGCCTATTGCAATGCCTGACCACTCTTTCTGTAAAGAAAGTTTTCCTAATATCCATTCTAAACTTCCCCTGGCACAAGTTGAGGCCATTTCCTCTTGTTCCACCTGCTATATCCACCTGACGACAACTTCCTTTCATGTAGTTGTAAAGAGCAATAATGTCTCCCTTCAGCCTTCTCTTCTCCAGACGAAACAAAACCAGTTCCCTCAGTCACTCCTCATAATACTTGTTCTCCAGGCCTTTCACCAGCCTTACTGCCCTTCTCTGGACATGCTCCAGCAGCTCAATGTCCTCTTTGCAGTGAGGGGCCCAAACCTGAGCACAGTATTCAAGGTGTGGCATCACCAGTGCCAAGTACAGAGGCACAATCACTTCCCTACTCCTGCTGGCCACACTGTTCCTGATCCAGGCCAGGACACTGTTCACCTTGGCTACCTGAGCACACTGCTGGCTCATGTTCAGCTGGCTGTCAGCCAGCCCCCCTCAGTCTTTTTCTGCTGGACAGCTTTCCAGCCACTATTCCCCAGGCCAGTGAATTGTGTGGTGGTGTTGTGACTCGAATACAGAACCCAGCACTTGACCTTGGTAAACCTCATACAACTGACCTCCACCTATGGATCCAGTCTATCCACATCCCTCTACAGAGCCTTCCTACCCTTGAGCAAATCAACACTCCCACCCAGTTTGGTGTCATCCACAAACTTACTGAGGGTGCACTCCATCCTCTCACCCAGATCATTGATACGGGTGTCAAACAAGACTGGCCCCAAAACTGAGCCCTGGAGAACACCACTTGTGACCATCTGCCAACTGGATTTAATTCTATTCATCACCACTCTTTGTGGCTGGCCATCCATCCAATATTTAACCTGCCAAAGCATCCCTTCAAACCATGAGCAGCCACGCAGTTTCTCCATAAGGATGCTGTGGGAGACAGTCTCAGATGCTTTACTAAAGTCCAGGTAAAATACACCTGAGCCTTTTTGGGCTCCATCCAGAGCCTTTCTCTAATCACATCCCCTTCAAAGAAAGAGAAAAACCCAAAACCTAGAAATATTGCAGAACCCTATGAAGCTTGCAAAATACTTTCATTGTGCTGTGGTGGTGTCATGAAAATGCTGTGTTATAGATAGCAAAATTAATCTGCTTTTGAAAAACAAACATGAAAAAAAAACCCAAAGAATATAAAACTAATGCTTCACTTAAGCCTATGTATTTTCATGTCACAGAAAAGCCTCAAAACAACAAAAACCTCATTATTTTCAATTTTCAGATTCCTTTCTTAACTGTGCTCTAAAAATTTCTTTCTTGGTGCCAATATTGTGCATTAAGCTATAAACTGTACCTAGAAAATTATGCACAAGTGACAAAAAATACAAAGAAACATCACTTGAACAAGTAAGAAACAAACAAAAAATGCCTGTTCAGTAACACTGTCTTTTTGTGTGCCAGCTCTTTACAAATTCCTGAATCCTATACACTATGTCATTACATCTCACAAAGTGTAAAGGACAGTACAGAATGTTAGCATTAGTAAGTATATTTTTTTACATCCAGAACACAGCCTAAACAGCTTGAAAACCAGGGCTTCAAATTCTTCCACTGCGGGAAAATGTAAAATTTGAATCAGTGTGATTTCATAAACAACTGTCAATTCACTGTCACGATCTGCTAGATCTCCCAGAACAAAGAGCCCTGACAATATTTAAAGTGCTAAGAAGAAAATACACCTATTTCAAAGGCAAATGTTATTTCAAATGCACCTATTTCAAAAACAAAAGTTAATTAAAAATTGTCTTTTCCAGAGTCTCAGAACAAAAATAAGAATGAATGAGCAATTGGATTTTGAAGAACTCATGAAATACCAGTCATAAGCACCAGGATGGCAATAAGGTGCTGAATTTCCTTTGCAAATCACTCTGTTCCTCCTTGCTAGCCAACATTCTCAAGTTCAAAAAAGTTGTGACTGTCATGAGAAAAAACAAATACAAAAGGAGATGATT
Source organism: Ramphastos sulfuratus (assembly GCA_013399055.1). Classification (NCBI taxonomy): domain Eukaryota; kingdom Metazoa; phylum Chordata; class Aves; order Piciformes; family Ramphastidae; genus Ramphastos; species Ramphastos sulfuratus. The sequence continues at coordinate 12,532 of WBNM01018678.1, read as the reverse complement.
ATAAAAAGCAGTAAGGGCTGAAGAGATGGTAACAGTGGTATCCAAAAGCCAGTATGCCACCTTTCCTGCAGAGCAGGCTGTGAATAGGAACTCAGAGTTCTTGAGAGGTTTCCAACCAACCAACTGCATCCTCACATTTCCAATTAAACCTGGCAGACATTGCTACCTTTTTTTTTTTTTAAACATACTTTTTATTGCTAAGATTTTTGTCTCCTTAAGACTCCATCCATCAATGTCAACAATAACATTTAAACACTTGTACTTGAAGCAAGGAACTAGCAAGCATTCCTATCTTGCACATTGCTTACGTGGCTTAGTGTTCCTAATTATTTCATTAAGGGACATTTGTGTGTGGTAGGTAATGGATGAGGTTTCTGGACAGTGCTTTTTCTATTAAGAGAAAAATAAATTCCAGCAGATTGCAGATAGAGGAAATGTGACACATCATATGCTTAAGAATCCTTTATTGAAGAAACAGTCGAACATCTTGTCCCTCTGAACCATGGATTAAAATAGGTACATAGCTGAAAACTGACATACTTTGAGGAACTGCTGAGGCTAAGAAGGGGAAAAGTTTCGGGAGAGACATAAAAAAAAGGGAGATGGCAGTGGCTTTCCAATGGTGCCTTGTGGGGTCCAGGTCAGTGGGGTGTCCTCACCTACAGATAATTCTTCAGGGTTGGTCCAATTAGAAGTGCTGATGCAGAAAGGACAGGAAAGGAAAATCTTAGATGGTGTCCCAGTGAGTTATTTACACTCAGGGTAGGGGAGCAACAGATGGGAAAAAGTCTCTGTTCACTCTCAAGAGAGTTTACATGAGATAAAGAAATCCACCAGCCTAGCCTTAAACAAATCTAGCACTGTGCTCTTGTGGCCAGGAAGGCCAGTGCCATTCTGGGGTGTATTAGAAGAGCTGTGGTCAGTACGCTGAGAGAGGTTCTGCTCCTCTACTCTGTCCTGGCAAGGCTGCATCTCAAATATAGCCCAGTTCTGGGCCCCTCACTTCAAGAAGGACCTCAAGGAACTGCTTGAGTCTATTGCAAATGATTAAGGGAGCAAAACATCTCTCTTATGATGAGAGACTGAGGGAGCTGGGGCCCTTTAGCTTGGAGAAGAGGAACCTGAGGGGTGACCTCATTCATGTTTATAAAGATGTAAAGGGTAAGTGCCAAGAGAATGGAGCTAGACTCTGCTTGTTGATACCCAATGACAGGACAAGGGGTAATGGGTGGAAGCTGAGTCATAGCAGGTTCCGTGTAAACATAATGAAAAGCTTTTTCAGTGTGAGTGTGGCAGAACACTGGAACAGGCTGCCCAGAGGGGTTGTGGAGTCTCCCTCTCTAGAGATATTCAAAACCCATCTGGATACATTCCTGCATGAGCTGGTCTAGGTGCTCCTGCTCTGTAAGGGGGTTGGACTGGATGATCTTCCGAGGTCCCTTCCAACTCCTAACATTCTATGATTCTGTGATATTTGTACAAGTAGATGCCTTCCTCTCAATAGTTTTCAAAAAAAACTGACCCACAAATATAAGATTCTGAAACCAAGGAAGGCTTTTTGCAACAAAACGTGAACCAAATTGAACTGAAATAATAAATGGTTAAAAACTATCAAGTAGAATACCTAAGAAATGTATGCTCATGATTAAGCCAATAGGTTAATGGAACATTTGAAACTATCATTTCTTTTTCTGGAAGGAAAATAAAAACCTAAATGATAGCAACTTGGCATCAAAGTTACAGAAAATACTAGTCAGTCAGTGCAACAGCAGTGTTTAAGAAACCTAACTGGTACATGATTGTACTATTGCTCAGTTTCTAAGGGGAGGCAACTAGTAGCATAGACAAGACTAAATAAAACACTTTTCTAGTGCCATAGCCTTAAGTACTGCCTATATTTAGCCTGTATGTGGGGCTAAACTACAGCAGTTACTCTATCACCCAATCACCCCATTTAAGCAGACAAGAGAAATCAGTGCCAACGGGTCAAGGGAAAAGGAAACGTAGGAGACCTTTCAAAAGGGGTCTGCTACAGACCATCCGGCCAGGAAGACCAAGTGGGTGAGGCACTTCATAAACAGAGAGGAGCTGCTGCTCATTCACAAGCCCTGGTCCTCATGAAGGGACTTTAACCATCCTGACATCAGCTGGACAGACAGCACAATAGGGCATAAACAATCCAGGAGATTCCTGGAATGCATTAATGATAATTTCCTCCTCCAGGCGGCCAAAGAACCAATGAGGGGTGATGCCATGCTGGATGTTGTTCTCACCAACAGGGAAGGGTTGGTGGAGAATATGAAGCTCATGGGCAGTCTTGGCTGCAGTCACCATGACATGGTGGAGTTTAATATCCTCAGGGCAGTGAAGAAGGGGATGCAAATGCCCCTTGGTGAATGGAAAGAAATGTCCAGAAATACACTAGTTGTGCTGCTAGGTTGGAACCCCCACCTGGCTACAACCTCCTTTCAGGTAGTTGTAGAGAGCAATAAGGTCTGCCCTGAGCCTCCTCTTCTCCAGGCTCCCTCAGCCACTCCTCGTAGGGCTTGTGCTCTAAAATGGAAACTTTTTACGTTATTCAGAATCTCCTCAGGCCATGCAGCATTTCAAGGTATTTCATACAGTCTACAATATTTAAAACGAGCATCATTTAAAAGACATTAATCTGCCATAAGGATAATTTCATCTTTGAAGTTACAGATTTAGGCAGGCAAGGTAATTCCCTTAGTTTTTTATTGCACACAAGTTTTAGGCTTTCTTGCAAAGCTATTCAATGAACGGGATGTCAACAAACTTTGCTGAAATACAAGCAGAGGACAATTCCCAAAGAAATTAAGAACATATTTACCTCGACAACCAAACCTTTATAGTAAGGTCAATCTTAAGCAAGTGTTAGTTCTAAGAATGTTCAATATTACCTCGGCAAAATGCATCCCTTTCGATGCATTGATTTTAGGGCTTGTCAATACTAATTTGTCCCGAGAGTGCAGGGCTGCGCAAGGAATATATCGCTCCTACTTACTAAGAGAGCTGATTGGCTTATGCTAGGCACTGCTATTAACTCTTTATGTCTATACAGATGTACAACAGAAATTTAATTAACTAAGAGTTATCAAAGGTTCTCAATTGTTTACTTATTGCAGGTCAGGCAACTAATAGGCAGGCTGCCTCCTGCACAAAAATCCCTTGCTGTTTTGAAGAAAAGACCATTTTTAACTTCTTTTTTTCAGGAGAACTTGTTTAAGGTATAGTTACTATAGGACAAAGATATAGTTTCAGTGACAAGCCAGCACTGCAGCTTGCATTAGGACAGAAATCTTCATTTTCTCCATCTCAGTTTTATGATATTGTGACACAAAGACAAGAGGAACATGTATGAAAGTGAAGGCAGACTTGTCTCTGTGGTCTTCTTAAGGGAACATGGGACCCCTCAAACCACCACAATGAAGAACACCAAAAGCCTCACCTGGAAGCAGCTTCCACAGGCTAGGGATCATCCTGGCTTTCCCTCAAGTCTGGGACCTGTCATCACAGTCACCAGCAGCAAGAGGCTGTCCCTGGCTGTGTCTGGAGCCCAGTCAGCAGCTCTGCAGGAGTGCAGATACACTCCCAGGGCCAGTTGCTGCAAGTAGTAGTCCCAGTCCACTGAGAGATTTCCCTATAAATCTCATACATGTCACTGTGCAGGCTTACATATAGGGTAGCTGCACTCAGATCAAATCTCTAGTTTAAGGCTTTATAGAACACAATATTATGGAAATTCACAATCTACTACACAATTCTACAATAACTAATATTTTCAAAGCACATGAAAACATTTGTTTATGGATACTTCAGGATAAAAATCCAATGTAGAATGTAGATGGGTGTGCAAACCAAGGAAAGTTTATTTCCAAAATTCAGTTCAATGTAATTAATTGATAGGATCCTATTTCTAAGACTGGTTTTACTCTGTCCTACATCACAGAATCATAAAATAGTGTGGCTTGCAAGGGACCTCCAAAGGTCATCCAGTCCAACTTCCCCTGCAGTTAGCATGTGCATTGTCAGGTTGCTCAGAGCCTTGTTGAGCCTGATCTTGAGTATTTCCAGGAAAGTGGCCTCAACTACCTCCTTGGGCAGCCTCTTCCAGTGTTCCACTACTCTCATGGTAAAGAACTTGTTCCTAACATCCCAGGTAAATCTGCTCTTCTCTAGTTTGAAACCATTTCTCCCTGTTCTATCATTACAGGCCTTTGTAAACAGTCTCTCTCTGTTCTTCTTGTAGATCTCTTCAAGTACTGAAAGGTCATTATTAATTCTCTTCAGAGCCTTTTCTCCCAGCTGAACAACCTCAGCTCCTTCAGCCTTTCTTCATAGCAGAGGTGTTTCAACCCCTGATTATTTTTGTGGTCCTCCTCTGGACCCATCACATGATAAAGTTGTACCAAAGGTCCTTTCAAGGACTAGCCTGACAGCAGCTGTATTATTCTTTTACACTGAGACTAGGAGTGTTACTCAGGTGCTAAGAAAATATAAGTAATAACCACATGACCTCATTGCCAGGCAAGATTATGGCACAGGTCATCTTGAGTGCCATCACAAAGCACCTACAGGATGCCCAAGGGATCAGGCCTAGCCAGCATGGGTTTAGGAAGGGCAGGTCGTGCCTGACCTACCTGATCTCCTTTTATGATCAGGTTGCCCTCCTGGTGAATGCAGGGAAGACTGTGGATGTAGTCTACCTGGACTTCAGCAAAGCCTTTGACTCCATCTGCCACAAGAAGCTCCTGGCAAAGCTGGCAGCTCCTGGCTTGGACAGATTCACTCTGATATGGGTCAAGAACTGGCTGGAGGGTCAGGCCCAGAGAGTGATGGTGAATCGTGCCAGATCCAGTTGGCAGCTTTCACTAGTGGTGTGTCCCAGGCATGAGTGCTANAACAGAACAGGGGGACACAGCCTCAAGTTGTGCCAGGGGAGGTCTAGGCTGGATGTTAGGAGGAAGTTCTTGACAGAGGGAGTGATTGGCATTGGAATGGGCTGCCCAGGGAGGTGGTGGAGTTGCCATCCCTGGAGGTGTTCAAGAAAAGCCTGGATGGGGCACTTAGTGCCATGGTCTAGTTGATTGGTTAGGGCTGGGTGATAGGTTGGAGTGGATTGTCTTGGAGGTCTCTTCCAACCTGATTGATTCTATGATTCTATGATTCCAGAGAAAACATATTTTCTCCAACCTATGTCTGCAGGTCTGCTCCAAGAGACAGCACTCCACTGGAGTGCTTTTGAAGAAAACAGCATTCCCCTCTCCCAAAAAACCATACAGGACTTGGAAAGACTGAGATAAAGGACTCTAATGATGTAGGAACAAAGATAGCAATCAGATGAGATGCAGATGCAGGCTTGAGGCACTGCTGCAACCATTGCACAGTGAAGGAGAAGTCTTTAAAAGCTGTCTTGCAGCATCACTCCCTAGCTCTGCTTCCCCACATCACATATATGCATATTGTGCTAGTTAAGAAGTTCTAAACACTTAAAAATATACTTTCTTTGGCAGCACTCTGGTGCATCCCCAAAGACATGAAAAGCCTCCACCAGTTACAACAAGGATAAATGTGTCAGTGTAGGAGATAATTAAGAAGCTTTGCAGAGCGGTCTAAAGAGAAGTCTGAAGGCAGGAAAGTCAGGTTACAAGATCACGCTTCAAATAAAGTGGCTAATTAACATTGCATGTCACAGAAGACATGACAGAAGCCTTAGCAAGATGCCACTCAGACTCATAAAGTTTGAAGCGCGAGACAGTATGCTAAAACTACACAGCAGTTTGACAGGTGTCCACCAAAAGAAATTTCACTTAAATTGTCACAGGTAGATTAAAAGATTGATTTGTTGGAGTAAAACAAGTCAGATACAACATCATGATTGCAGTGTAGGCACATCCCTATGCTTACTTTATTAGACATTTGTCTTTCAAGCACATTATTGATGGGACCCAAAGCTTCTGTTGATTTTGCTTCCTTTTTTCCCCTCTTATTTGATTCTACAGTTGAAAAATATCTACTTAGCAGCCTCACTTTCCTTTTTGCCCTCACCCTCCTTTGGGCCAGCATTTAGCACACATTTCACTGAGCTGTGTAAGCATGCTGTTCACTTTTGCTGTGCATAAGGAATCTTCAATGAAGAGTCTGGTGCTGTGAGAGTGAAAGTGGAAATGGAAGTAGGTAGCGCAGCTACAGCTGTCAGCACTTAGGTCTGCCTAGGCTGTCACTGAACCCCTGCCTCAAGTCACCTACCAAGTACATGATGCTGTCTTTTTATCTTGCTGACCAACCTAACTTACTACTGTGTCTGAGTGTAGCTTTGCATCAGCAAAGCAAGTAAGGTTAGTGTGCAATGCAGTGCTAATTCTGGATGAATATACTGTGAACTATCTATATAGCTTACAAACATGAAGTTAGCTTCACACAAAATGTCACCCTGGAACAGAGTGATGTATTCAGCTCACTGAGAGGCCCAGACCACCTGCATAAGAAAGAGTTCTCCCTAAACATCAAGTAAATGTTTGTGAAGTGCAGTTTCTGCAATGAAAAGACTGCATCTGGACTAACTGAGCAAAGCCTTTTAGCATGGATTTAAGGGCATGCATAATTACACCATTATTAAACAAATTAAAGAGTCTTACTTTGACTAGTCTGCCATTTTCCCAATTTTTAGCTAGATGTGACAAAGTATTTTTTAATAGATGTGACTTGAAGAAATTTTATCGTGGTATGAATCACAAGTCAAAATCCTTCTCAAAGTCAGAGTTCTTTATTGAACTTTTACATTGTAATAAGACATACAATGGGAGCAAGACATTTAATGATCCATTGCTTATCACTATTAACGTGGATTTAGATGGTGAAGAAAATAGTGACAAGTATCTAAAGTTGTTATTGTCGTACAAACATTGTAAGAATATTGCACAGTGTTTTACAGTGCAAATAAACTACAAAAATACTTTAATAATTCAATGGAATATTTTCTTTCCTGGAATAATTGCTACTGAAATACTAAACATCACAGAATCACAGAATGGTAGGGATTAGAAGGGACCTCAAAAGCTCATCCAGTCCAACTGCTCTGCCAGAGCAGGAGCACCTAGACCAGATCACACAAGAACACATCCAGGCAGGTTTTGAATATCTCCAGAGAGGGAGACTCCACAACCCCCTAGGCAGCCTGTTCCAGTGTTCTGTCACTCTTGCAGTGAAAAAAAAATTCCTCATGTTTACATGGAACTTCCTATGACTCAGCTTCCACCCATTGCCCCTTTTCCTGTCCAGAAGTGATTGGTGGTAAGCAGCATGGCTTCACCAAGGGCAGATCTTGCCTGACAAATTTAGTGGCTTTTTATGATGAAGTCACAGCGACAGTGGACAAGGGAAGGGCAATTGATGTCATCTACCTGGACCTGAGTAAGGCATTTGGCTCTGTCCCACATGACATCCTGGTCACC
>WBNM01018676.1:0-45917 GCA_013399055.1 Ramphastos sulfuratus | reverse complement strand
CCCCCCCCCCACTTCCTTTGCGTCATCCGTTAGAGCAGCCAATCACGAGAGGGCTTATAGCGAGGACCTCAGACGGGCTTTCGGCCCCTAGCTACGGCGGTGCCTTGTGGGATGTTGGAGGCCTTGCATCTCGGCAGGAAGGAAAGCGAAGCGCCGGGGGCGACGCCGGTGCTGTAGGGCTGTCATGGCGACTAATATCGAGCAGATATTTCGGTCCTTTGTGGTTAGCAAATTCCGGGAGATCCAGGAAGAGCAGCAGCAGCAGCACGGCGGGTAACGAGATTGTCCGGGTTGGCAGGGGAGGCGACGCAGCCGCGTCGGCGCTGGCGCCGGGGCCTTGTTCGCGGGGAGCAGACGGCTGTGCTGGAAGAGGGAAGTGCGCGGGCCGCACCTAGGGGCGAAGGGAGACGGGCCGGAGCTTAGGCTTTTTACGAGTTGTTTCAGCGTCCACATGGCGGGTCCCGGGGGCTCGCGCCCTTGCGAGCGTCTTGAGCAGAAAAAGGCGATGGGGGGGGAAGGGGGGGAGGTGAACGCACACGTTGTCTCCTGGTGGTGAACGCATCCTCGTTTTAACTTAATGAGTGATCCATGTTGATATTTTGTGTCGGGGCGAGTGTCCCTGAGATTTGTCTTGCCGATCTCATGGCGTTTTAAGATGGCCTAGTTTTTCCCAGACTTATGTCGCAAATTAAGCAAAATCTGCTGGAGAAGAGTGATGGGTGCTTGTTTTTTGAGAGGAGTCTATACAGATGTTACAGAAAGTGGACTGTGGTGCGTACGAGAACACGTTTTATTCCTTTGTGCCTGAAACCAACTGTCAGTGTTCTGGTATGAATTAACGGCATTTAGGCAAAAGGAAGGTGTTTCAATAAAATCGTGGCATCTTCAGGAGAAAAAAGTACTGTTTTGAAGCTTTGAGTATAATAAAAGCTTATGAATTAAAAAAAAAAAAATCAAAAAAGACTCAAAATTGCTTGTATTATGTTGGTTTTTTTTTTTTTTGGTTAGTGGAAAGGTAGAAGGCCAACCCAATGGTGACACAATCCCAGGTGAGCAAGCCAACCCTTCAGATGACACTGTTGCTGGTGCTGGGAGTCGTCAGAATGATCAGATAGTGCAGAAAATAGAGGAAGTGCTCTCTGGAGCCCTTGATACAGAGCTGCAGTGCAAATCAGGTAAATGAAAATACATCTGGCAAATATTTTCTTGTTTAAGAAAGGTGTCGTAGTGCTTAAAATTGAATCAGTTTTACAGAGATGGAAAAGTTCTTCCTAGTACCATTCCTCTCACCAAGCTTTGACAAATTGTTTAATGTTCAAGTTTCCTTTTTTTTTTTTTTTTTTTTTTTTTATTTGCTGTGATTTACAACCATAGAGGGACAGAGAAATGAAGAATTTAAAAATTGAAGCTGGTTACTATGCAGAAGAGTTAGTGTCCAAAAAAAGTTACTTTTGTTTTCTCTTCATTGCAATAATGCTAAAACATATAAGTAATATCCATACATATAGAACCGTGTTTTGTTTTGTATATATTTGTATATCTACTTCAGAGTCCCAATGAACAGTTCTCTCTAACAGAGCTCATACTGATGGGTAGAAGCTGTTTGTTGTTTTGGATTAGTTTGCAAGGTTACTTCTAAAAATAATTTGTTAGAATTGAGGACCGCATGATTAACTGTTCGGTCAGAGTAAGACGCTTTGTTGTTTTATAACAAATAATGTCCTTATCTCTAAACTGTAGATATTGAGATTGCAGTCTTCTAAAGGTTAACAGATTTTTATGTTGCCATAAGTACTATGAATTACTGAATTCATTATGCCAAAATTTTGCATATGAGTATCCCTTTTCATGGAACTAGTCCTTTCTGTAAAATTTCTGAATTGGGAGAGTTACATAGTTCAAGGCTCAAATTATTTTTTTTTAATTGAAATATAGATGGCTTGTTAGTATACTTCCAGATTTTTTGTTATTTTTAAGTGTAGAAAGTTATTTTGAAAATTCAACTATTGTCTTTATTCTATGCACAGTGGCTTGTTTACCTTGGGCATTTTCAGTAGTCTTCCATTTATGCTGCATAAGCAGCACTTAAGGCCAACATCCAATTTTTGTTTGTTTGTTTGTTTTTTAATGTATTTTTATGGAAGAATGGGGCAAGCTAACATGGTAATAAATGAAACAATAATCTGAAAATTAACTGATAGTAAGCTTTTCCACTATTCATATCCGAAAGGAGTTAATATTGCTGTTAGCATAGATTATCTAAAAGTGTTGTGTAGAGAAAAATCATTTGGCTCTGCTTCACTGTCCACTTTCACTGCATTCACAACATTGCTGGTGGAAACACTTTTTTTTTTAAGCTGTTTATACTGCAAAAATGTGTGTGCTTGAACTACTACTTTATGAAATATTAAGTGATTTTCATTTAATAGTATCGCAGTTACCAGGAGGTGTTTTTGAATGATTTTGCATTGTTAACTTCAAAAGACTATGCCTTGTAGTCACAGCTAGGATTTAATTTGAATATCCAGATTGCTGCACTGGCACTATAAATATACTCAAAGATAACATGCAACCAGACTTGAATATGTAGCTCATATTTAACAGAAATTGTAATAAATTGTTTTTTATGAAAACATAGCACTAGATCCAAAGAAGGATAAGAACCTAACACATGTGAAATGAGATACAGAATTAAAAGAAGAGTCTTCCTTTTGTCTTTTCTCCTCAATCATTGCTTGTCTTTGCAGTCACCTGAATTTATTAGTTAGATCCCTGTTTGAAGCAAAAGCAGTATTAGATACTCATAGATTTGCAGTTACCTGTCACAACTGCAGTCCGGTCTGAGCAGATAGTTGCCCACAGTGCCTTAATGCTTGTTTGGGACAGGGAAAGCAGATGCTGTTTGCCAAAATTTGTTGGAAGAATTTACTTAGTGAGGAACCTAATCAGTAAATATGCTTAAAAGAATTTCTGGCACAGTAGTAATACTGGACTCACTCATAAGTTAAAGCATAACAGGCAATGATAGGCTAGCCACACATTATACAATAAACATTCCACCACTTAGACTTTACCATTTTCCAGGCAAATTATCTTACTTGACTTCCGTATACATCTAGGTGTAGTTTTGAAAAGTACCTCTACCTCTCCTGTCTCTTGGAAGAATGCACTGTCAGTGGAAGTATTTCCCAGCTGGGTCTTGGAAAGAGATGTGTTCCCACTGGAACTGTTGCTGAACAAGAATATTTTGTTAACTCTTTGAAAGAAGAACTTGTTATTTTTACATGAAGTGTCTTCTGAGAGGAAAGATAAGAAGGCTGAAAAGGGAATGTGTACTATTTTTATATGGTAGTTCAGTGAAGACGACATGGTTTTATGGTTTTTTTATAGTTCTGTCTTTGTACTTGGTCACTGGTCTAAATTTTTTTTTTTTTACAAGGAAAGCATATTTACTCTTTTTTTTTTTTTTTCAGATGTAGACAAAAATACTGTGAAAAATAGTGCTCAGTCTACAAAAAGAAGCTCTACTGCTGAAGATGAGATTCCTAAGAAAAAATCAAAGAAGAACAAGAAACATAAAAGCAAGAAGAAGAAGAAAAAGAAGAAGAAAAGGAAGAAAGAGAAAAAACATAAAAAGCAGCCAAAGGAGTCAAAGTTGAGTACACGTCATGGAGACCAGGCAGACTCGCAGCCTGCTTCTCAGTTGATGCCAGAGAAATCAAGCTCGCAGCTAACTGTACAGCATGGAGGATTTGGAGATGCAAATCTATCTGTCCACTTGCAGCCAGAAGAACTGTGCTTAAGAGCAAATGAAGAGCTTGATAGACAAGCTTTAGGACTTGTTTCTCATTCAGGAACTGATTCTCAGCAATCTATGGAAAACCTTGGAAATGAGAGTGGGACTTTGTGTGCAACAAATCCTCCATTTAGATTAGAAGGCAGTCAATCGGATATGCAAGCAAATTCCAGTCTAACTCTTTGCACTAGAGAAGAACAAATTAAACAGACCCATGAAAATATTTGTCCTGTAGCTATTAATGCAGGTGAGAAGAGTGTTCTTGTTCCTGGAAATGATACTTCATCTAGCATCCTGTCTGGAGTTGCCAATGAATCTGAAATACAGAAAGATTCGGTAGAAACTCTAGCTTCAGAGGTAACAGAAGTACTAAAAGGGTCAGAAGTTACGCTGAAATGTGAAGACACTGGGGAAATAAAACCTTTGTGTACAACTCTCGAGTCTGAGACCATGGAGGTGTTGAAATACTCAGATACATCTCTAGAATCTGTGGTACAATGGGGAGCACAAGAATTAGAAGCAACTTCAGAATCTGCATCTTTGGCAAGTGATGTGACAACAGTTCCTAAATCTGCAGATCTGAATACTGTGAAGGTTGCTCATGTGGCTGTGGCCATGGAAGAAGTGAAAATTCCAGAAGCAACTGAAAAATCTCTGTATATGGGGAGTGTGAGAGTGTTTGAAGAAGCTCTGCAGCCAGTTGCTGTAGTAAAGCCCCAAACTCCAGAAAAAATCATGGAACCTCTGGCTGTTACAGCAGAAGATGTCACAGCAGTTGAAGAATGCCTGCAAGTTGAAACAGTCAAAGATGTGGAACGTACCACCGATCCTGCATCAGCGCTGAATGCATCAGAAGTGCTACTACAACCAAAAGTCTTGACAGATACAGGAAGTGTGGATAGAACTCAGGAATCTGCGCTTCCAGCAGAATTGACAGGTGTGAATGTTACAGGAGCAGAAGGTTTAAGAGCAACTTTAGAACCTGTAGCAGTTGTTCAGACTTTAATTCCCCAAACAACTCCAGAAATTCAGATGACAGAGGGTTTTCAAAGTCCACAAGCAGCTGTGGCAGTTGCACCACTATCAGGAATAGGAGGTCAAGAAATAAGTCCAGCTATTCTGCAACTGGAAAATACTAATGCTTCAGAAACTTCCAGTGTGAGAGGTTTGAAAGCAACTACCCTGTCTTTGCAGAAAGATGTGAGAGAAGATACAGCAGAAGTAGAAATGGATTCAGATGCCAGTCTCCTAGCTGTGAAAGTAGAGTCTGTGAGAGCAGTGAAAAGTTTGGAAACAGCTATAGGACCTGTAGCTGAGACAGAAAAAGATTCAGAAGCAGGCAGGGACAGAGCTGGAATAGAGACTAAGGCATCTTCATCATACCTCCTACACATGAAAGATGAGAGAGGTTCAGGTGATGCAGTATCTGTAGGTATGGCAAAGATACAAGCTTTGGAAGCAGTCTTGCAGCCTGGAACCCTGGCTATGATGAGGGGCTCAGGAGAAAATGTGTGTTCTGAAGCCCAAATTGGTAGCAAAGTCTTGGAAGCAAGTCCAGGACTTTTTGCCTTAGAAGAAAAGTCGGGAAGGACTCCCGAATCTGAGGTTCTAGGTGTAAGCATGGAACCAGTAGCAGAAATGATGCATTTCAAAACCACAGCACAGAGAGAGCCAAACCATGCAGAAACAGGTGCAGAACCTCTTGGTGCATACGAAACAGAGAGTTTCAGCATTTCACAGTCTCAGGTTATGACACATACAAGAACCTCACAAACTGAGATGTTAGGGGAGATAAAAGATTCTGAACTAGCTACCAGTTCTGCCACTGCAGAAGTGAGAGGTTTAGACAACTTGTTAGAAGTCAAGGCCATTGCAGAGGTAAAAGATGTGGAAGCAAGATCAAAAACTTCACACTTAACACAGATGGTTGTGGAATCTGAGACAAGGACACTAATCCAAGGCTTGGGAGGGAGATTGACATCTGAAGCAATACTAGAACCTGTAAAAACTTTAGAAACAAGTTCAGGATCTGTACAGGAACAAATAGGAGGTTGTTTGGAAACAAAGTGTTTACCCAGAGTGGAAGAAAAAACTGTGGCATTAGAAATCGTGGCAGAAGTGACAAACTTGAAAGCTGATGATGGAACTCAGGGACCTACTGTAGAATATATAATTACATCAGAGAGGACAAGTTCACAGAAAAATGAGCCCTTTCTTACCAATGCAAAAGATCTGGAAGAAGCTTCAGAAACTGAGAAAGGAATGGGAGCAGAGTATTTGGACCCAGTATCAAAAGCTAGAGAAACTGGGTTGTTGGAAAGTGTGAAAGAAGTTGCAACAGTGGAGGTGAAAGATTTTGAAACCACACAAGAGCCTGAGATACACATGGATATCCAAGGTTTGGAAACTTTCCAGCAGTCTGGAAATACACAGGTGATAAATGTGGGGGATGCTTCGGAAGCTGTTCCAGAATCTTCGCACACCAAAAAGCAAGAATATCTGCAAGCTTTTCTAAAAGCAAAACCTGTTCCAGAATGGAAGAGTACAGAAGAGACTCCAGAAATTTTTACTGCTGCTGAAGTGAGATCTTCTGAAACAGTTTCAAAACCAGATTTGGAAGAAACACTGGACCATGAAGTGGCAGCAGATGCACAATATGCAGAAGAGATGCTGGATCAGCAAATGGAAGATGTGAGAATTCGAAATCAGTCTCAGGAATGCAAGGTACTGGTTGAGAAGGAAGATACAGAGCAAACTCAGGCATCTGAGTCTTTAATAGCAGAAACAGATTTTAGTTTTTCACATGCAGTAGATGAAAAAGATTCAGCAGGGACTTCTGAAGCTGAAATAATCAGAGACACAAACCAGCTGGAAGCAACTTCAGCTCCTGTGGTAGAAACAAAAGATTTAGAAACAGCTCCTCTTCCTGAAACTGCTATAGAGCTCAAAGATGTGGAGGCCCCTGTGGGATTGGAGGCAGAGACAACAGATTTGGAAGCAGCACCAGTACCTGAGACTATTACAGAAGCAACTCCAGTACCTGAAGCAGAAGCAAGCCAGCTGGAAATCATTCCACAGGCTGAGGCTGTCAAAGAGGCAACTCCAGAACAGGAGTCAGAGAAAAGAGATTCAGAAACATCTGATGTGCAACCTGATGTGGCAGCAAGAATGAAAGAGACTCTGATGAGACTTGAAAAAGTTACTGAAAAAAGTAGCCATAGAAGCAGTGATAAAAAACATGATGCAAAGAAACAAAAAAGGAGTCGCTCCAAGTCCCAGTCCAGGTCTAGGAAGCGAAAGAAAAAATCAAGGTCACGTTCAACTTCCAGACGTTTGGCCTCTAAAAGAGCACGTTCTAGGAGTAGAAACTATTCAGTTTCTAGGAAAAAGCATTCCAAATCTAGATCCCCATCTGTTGAGAAGAGTGAGAGAAGACTGTCTTCCCGGAGGTCCAGGCGCAGACGTTCCATGTCATCTGACCATTACAGGTCTAAATCCAGATCGGCAGAAAAGAGAGGAAGCAGATTGTCCTCTGGGAGGTCCAGACACAGACGTTCCAGGTCATCTGACCATTCTAAATCCAGATCTAGATCTTCAGAAAAGAGAGGAGGCAAAGAATACTCATGGAGGTTCAGAAATAGAGGATCTGGTTCTTCTGATCGTTCAAAGTCTAGGTCAAGATCTGTTGAGAAGAGAGGTCGGAAGACATCTCTGCGGAGGTCTAAACGTCAGCGCTCTAAGTCCTCTGACCGTTACAAGTCTAAGTCCAGATCAGTAGAAAAAAGAGACCGAAAGCAGTCATCACGGAAGTCTAAACGCCAGCGCTCAAAGTCCTCTGATGGCTACAAGTCTAGATCCAAATCAGTGGAAAAGAAGAAGGAGTCCTCACGAAAATCTAAGCGTCGCCGCTCAAAATCTTCTGAACAATACAAGTCAAGGTCTAGGTCTATTGAAAAAAAGCGTAAGGAATCTTCAAAAAAATCCAAACGGAAACGTTCCAAGTCCTCTGATAGTGTTAAGTCAAGGTCCAAATCCATAGAAAAAAGAGAGAGTAAATTATCTTCAGAAAAGGGCAGTGGGAAGCACATGAAGTCTTCTGAACTTCAGGAATCAAGCAAATGTCTTGAAAAAGTAGAAGTTTCTGAAACTTCTTTTGTAAGCGAAGGCAGCTCTTCCAAATCCTCTAATGGTCCTCTGTCAGTATCTCTGTCCGATGATAGAATAAATGGCCCAGAGCTGCCACCAGCATCTGAAAGTGAATTTTCTAAATCTAGTGATAATCTTGAAAAAACACCAGATCTACAGCCTTCTGAATTTGATAGCTCCAAACCTCCAGATGACCAAGAATCCACACCTGCAGAAAAAACACAGGTTTCAGAGCCTTCTATGACATCTGACAGTGGATCAGCTGAAAAAACAGTGGCTCCAAAGTCTTCAGTGCTACCTGAACTTACATACTCCACATCTAAGTCAAGATCCTCATCTGTTGAAGAAGGAGTAGATCCAGAAACTTCATTAAGAACAGAACTTCACATCACCGCATCCCATGAAGATGAGTCAAGATCTACTCTCAAAGAAGTAGAGGGTCCAGAGCCTCTTCTTAAGATTGAAAGTGGATGCTCTGTGTCTTATGATGATTACAGGATTTCCTCCTCTGGAAAAATGGGTTCTTCTCTCGTATCTGAAGGTGTACTGTCTGACTTGTCTGAGAGTCATGAATTGAGACATATGCCTGCTGAAACAGCAGAGCTTCAGAAGTTTTTGCAAGTACCTGAAAGTGAATCTTCCAAATTGGCCGACGGCCTAGAGTCAAGGTCACTGTCTTTTGAAACAGAGATTCAAAAATCTCCTCTTGCACCTGAAATTGCATGCTCTGTGTTCTCTGATGACTGTGAGTCGGCCTCCTTGCCTATTGAAACAGGGCAGATGCAGGAGCCTTCTTTGTCTTCTGACCGGGGATGCTTCGGGTCTCCTGATGGACGTGAATTAGGATCCAGCTTTGCTGCACAAACAGAGAAGCTTCCACTGCTCTCTGAAGATGAGTCATTCAAATCACCTGATGGAAATGAACAAAGATCTTTATTTGTGGAAAAGGTCAAGGCTTCAGATGCTTCCCTGACATATGGGTCTGCTCCTGTTGAGATCTCAGATGACATCGTTTCACCATCATCTTCTGAAAAAATGCAGGAAGTTGCACTGACAACTGCAGAACAAAGCTGCAAGTCTTGTGAAGTTCATGAATCCAGTTCATGTGTTGACAAAAATTTAGATGGTCCAGAACTTCCGCAAGTACTTGAAATTGACTGCTCCGAATCTTCAGAAATGCATGAATCGAGATACCTGTCTGCTGGAAAAATGGAAGGTACAGGATCTGACTCGTCTGTGAGTGGAATTCCAGTGTTTCATGATGGCCATAATTCACATAATTACTTTGAGAAAACAGAAAGTGTGGAACTGTCACTGGCATCTGCTCATGGGTGTTCTGCCTTCCCTGAAGGCTATAAATTGGCATACACCACAGCTGAAAAACTAGGGATACAAAAGCCGCCTTTCACAGTGGAAAGTGAGTTCCCTAAATCTGCTGATATTTGTGAATCAGTAAGTACTCCTGCTGAAAAACAACAGACACCACTGACTTCTGTGACATCTGAAGGTGGACTTTTACTGTTACCTGCAAGTGAAGAATGTAGACCTATCCCTGATGCAGAAGTAGAGGTGCGAGAGACATCTGAACTGAAATGCATTGCATCCCTACACAGATCTCAACTTATGTCCATCTATGATGAAGAAACAGAAGTGCAGGAGCCCCCTGTATTAGTGGAAAACAGATGTTCTGTTTCTTCTGATGCTTGTGAGTTGACATCCACCGCTTTTTCAAAAGTTGATGTAGAGGAGCCTTCTCAAATACCTGAAAATGAATACACAGTGGTGCTTGATGGTCAAGAGTTGACATCAACCCCCACTGAAAAAACAGAGGTGCAGGAACTTTATCAGATGTCTGAAGAAAGATGTTCAGTGTCTGTTGAGAGCCAGGAGTTGCAGTCACCTTCTGCTGAAAAAATAGAAGTGCAAGAGCCTGCTGTGACATCTGAAAATGAGTATGCTATATCTTGGGAGATCCATGAGTTGAGATCTAGCTCTCCTGAAAAGGCAGTGATGCAGGAGGCTTCTGTAGTACCTGACAATGAATATGCTGTGTCTTCTGAAGATAATGAATTGCTGCCTTCCATTGCTGAAAAAGCAGAGGCACAAGAGTGTTCTCTGCGGCCCGAAAATGAATATGCTGTATCTCCTGAAGACCAAGAAACGACAGCTGAACCTGCTGAAAAAGAGATGCAGCAGCCTTCTCTGATACCTGACAGTGCGTATGCTATTGTCCCTGAAGGCCAAAGATTACAGTCTACCTATGTTGAAAACACAGTGGTGCAGGAGCCTTCACTAGTGTCAGATACTCAGTATGCCGCATCCCCTGAAGAGCAGGCGTTGCACTCTACTGTTACAGAAAAAACAGAGTTGCAGGAGTGTTCTTTATTGTCTGAAAATGAGTATGATGTATCCCCTGAAGGCCATGATTTGAGATCCAGTCCTGTTGAAAAAGGAGAAGTGGAGGAACATTCAGAAACATCTGAAAGTGAAAGTTCAATGTCCACTGATAGTCAGGAGTTGCAGTCTACTGTTGTTGGAAGAACAGAGGTGCAGGAACTGTCTTTAATGTCTGAAGGTGAGTGTGCCATGTCACCTGAAGGGCAGGAGCTGCAGTCTAGCCCCACTGAAAATGTAGAGGCCAAGGAACCTTGTCTGACATCTGAAAATGAACATGCTCTGTCCCATGAAGAGTATCAAACAAAATTGACTCATGCTGAGAAAACCGAGGATATGGATTCTTTGACAATTGAAAATGATCTTTTGTCTTTCAAGAGCCAGGAAGTAAGCTTCACCGCTATTCACAATGTAGATGTGCAGGAGCTTTCCCCGAGACCTGAAAATGAACTCACAGCATCCCCTGATGGCCAGGAGTTGAGATTCCCTGCTGCTGGAAAAGTAGGTGGTCTAGAATCTTTGACTCTAAATGAAAGAGCTTCCATGTCCCATGATGACTTGAAATCCATCCCTGTTGAAAAAATGGATGATGCAATGCCTTCTTTAATGCCAGAAAGTGGATGCTACATGTCCCCTGATGGTTACAGTGTGAAATCTTGCCCTGGTGAAGAAACAGGGCATCTAGAGCCTTCTTTGATATCTGAACGTAGACATTCCACATCCTCATATCAGGAAGGTCATGAGCTGAAATCTCCTGTGGAGGAAGAAGGTCTAGAGTCCTTGAATTCTGATCATAGACGATCTGTGTCCCCTGAGGGCCATGATCAGAAATCTACTGTAGATGAAGAAATAGATGATCTGGAGCCATCTTTGACATCTGAACACAGGCGCTCCACATCCCCTGATGAGCATGAGTCAAGATCTAGTATTGAAGAAGCAGAGTATCTGGAGCAGCCTTTGACAACAGAACGTAGATGCTCTGTGTCTTCTGATGAGCGTGAGTCAAGGTCTACCACTGGGGAAGAGGTAGAGGATGCAGAACCCTCGACAGCTGAACGAAGAGACTCCATATCATCTGATGAGCATGAGTCAAGGTCTACCACTGGTGAAGATCTAGAAGATGAGGAACCCTCTTTGACAGCTGAACGTAGACACTCCACCTCCTCTGATGACCATGAGTCAAGGTCTACAACAGGTGAAGAAACAGAGGATTTGGAACCTTTGACAGCTGGTCATAGACGCTCTGTGTCTCCTGATGGACGTGAGTCAAGGTCAACCACTGGTGAAGAAGCAGAGGACCAGGAGCTCTCTTTGACAGCTGAATGTAGACACTCCACATCGTCAGAAGAACATGAGTCGAGGTCTACCATTGGTGATGATGTGGAGGATATGGAACCCTCTTTGACAGCTGAACGAAGAGATTCCACATCATCGGATGAGCGTGAGTCACAATCTACTACCGGTGAAGAAGCAGAGGATATGGAACCCCCTCTGACAACTGAGCATAGACGTTCCACGTCCCCTGATGGTCGTGAATCACAGTCTACCACTGGTGAAGAAGTAGATGATGTGGAACCCTCCTTAGCAGCTGAACAAAGAGACTCCACATCGTCAGATGAGCATGAATCAAGGTCTACTACTGGTGAAGAGGGTGAGGATATGGAGCCCTCGTTGGCAGATGAAGATAAACAGGATTCCATGCCTACTGAGAGGCTGGAGGAACAGGACTCTTCCTTTATACCTGAAAGCAGGCATTCTGAGTCTTCCGAGCGTGAAAAGTCTAGATCCAAATCTGTTGATCAAACATCTGACAAAGAGTCTTCACAAAGATCTGTAAGCAGACACTCAAAATCTCCTACTGGCCAAAAAAGTCGATCCACATCTGTAGAAAAAGCAGCAGACACAGAGTCTTCACAGAGATCTAGACATAGACGTTCCAGGTCTGCTGCTCGCCAGAAGAGTAGATCCACATCTGTTGAAAAAACAGCAGACAGAGAATCTTCACGGAGGTCTAGGCATAGACGCTCCCGGTCCATTGGTCACCAAAGGAGTCGATCGACATCAGTTGAAAAAGCAGCTGACAAAGAGTCTTCACGAAGGTCTAGACGTAGACGTTCCAGGTCTACTGCTCGCCAAAGGAGTCAATCCAAATCTGTTGAAAAAACAGCAGACAAAGAATCTTCACGTAGGTCTAGAAGCAGACGCTCCAGGTCTTCTCAGCGCAGATCCCAGAGGTATGATACAGAATCTCACTCTAGACGGAATCGTTCTAGATCAGTAACACGGAGAAGAGCGTCAAGATCAAGATCTAATCGTCGCTCTCGGTCTAGCTCGTTGTCACGTTCAAGGCACAGAAGGAGGAGTAGGTCAAGGTCGGCATCAAGAAGGCGACGTTCTTTATCAAGAGACAGGCGTAAGAGATCTCAAAGAAATAGATCAAGATCTACTGAGAGAAGAAGAAGAAGATCTGATTCTAGAGATCGTAGAATATCACTCAGATTACGGAGCAGGAGTAGAACACCTATTCGTCAAAGGCGATCCAGATCAAGAGGAAGAAGACGGAGCTCTAGTAGGTCACCAATTCGACTACGACGATCAAGATCTTCAGGGAGAAGAAGATACAGCAGATCACCTGATCGTCGCAGGTCAAGGTCATCGGAACGATTTTCAAGCAGGTCACCTAAACGTCTTACAGACTTGGGTAAGTAATAATTTTTTTTTTTCAGTAGATGCATAGTTAGGTGACAGTTGTGTCATTTACACGGCTTTATTGTTTCTGCAGCATTCATAAGGTACTTCATAGAATAGAATGCTCCAGATTGGAAGGGACCTCTAGAAGTCATCTATCCCAACCCTCCTGCAGTAAGCAGAGACATAACCCAACTAGATTAGGTTGCTCAGAGCCCCATCACTTGACCCTGAAAGTATTTTTCTGCATTACTTTTAGATGGTGGCTTCCAGTCACTTCCAGTGACTTCCAGGAGTTGAATCAATGCTTACAGTTTGGAAGAAAGTGTGTTTGGAGCAGGCTATATCTTGCTTGTAACAGTTTTATACAAAAGTAGGATGTCATAGTCTTGAGGAACGCTGTTCTTTGTAATACTTTGTAAAGGCCAAGTGCTCTGCAAGAAACAATTTCTCATTTTCCGAAGATGAAAAGATAGGGCATGGAAGACATTCTGAAGTTAGGTGCCAGCTGTATAGTTCTTTGCTCTCTTGTCAGCTGTAACCTTTTTTTATTTTTTTCCATGAGTCTGTCTTGTGTCTTTACCTTGGTAAGAACTTAGTGGGAAGGCAGACTTATTTCTGAAAGTATTTTTAGACCCAGATAACTGGAAAATAAAACATTCTAAGGAACTGCATCTTTTCTGTGTGACTGGAGGAAGAGAGGCCTAGTAGTTTACCTAGGCAATATGTTAGGTAAGGAGAGAGAAGGTTTCAATTTGGAGAGATGAGCCTTTGTACAGCCTGTGAGGAAGCCTTTTTTTATGGGCCACAGATTCTGATCTTTTTAGTCCTCTTAAAAAGTTACCCTGGAAGCCCCTCTACCAGAGAAGTATTTTTGTGCAGAATGTGAGAGTTAATTAACATCCTTGAACCCGCCTTCCTGCTTTGATCATGTACTTTTATTGCTTAAAAAGCAAAGGAGTGTTGTCCTTGTAGGATTTTTGTAAAGCTGAGGTAGTGGTAACTCATTTATTTGCAAACTGGCAGATTAAATGAGACCGCTTTCATTCCCTGTTTCTGTGACAAGACCACATGATTTTTCATTAATAAAGCAAAATGCTGTTTTATTAACAGTTTTGCATGTAACTGTATTTTATGCAAGCCCATATTTTATTCAGTGCTGATGTTTTTATGTTGGTTGCTTCTAAGTAGTTTTTAGGCTACATACTGGCAGACTCAAGAAGACTTCCTGAGGATCTTTGAATACTTTTCAGAGGTAGCTAGGAAGTACACTTTGTAATTTCTGCTGTGTAGAAGTGACTTGGTATTTCCAACACTAAAGTAAATACCTGAAGTAAAATGTGCATCAGAACTTTGGAGTTTTGGAGGATTGTGAGTGCTGTTACTTGGACTCCTTTTCATTGTGTTAAATTTGCAATTTTATTTGTCTATTTCGCAGACCAAATGAAAAAAAAAATCTGGAGCAACTAAGTACAGTTTTAGTTATTTTTCCAGAAAATGAAAATGCACAATGCGGGTAAAATCTTACGGGGGTTTTTTTGTGTACTTGGTTTAGTCTGACAGAAACCCTTATTTATTATTCAAACAAGAATGTGTAAAAATAGTAATTTTGATTTTTAAAAAAATTTTTTTTTTAGACAAGGCCCAGCTACTTGAAATAGCCAAAGCTAATGCAGCCGCTATGTGTGCTAAGTCTGGTGTTCCCTTACCGCCAAGCCTGATGCCTTTGTTATCTCAAAAGAAGGATGAGAAAACCAGTCAGAAGTCATCAAGAGATACATTGAAGGAGCTCACTGAGGTAAGCAAGCGCAGTGTCAAGCCTGAAAATAAGTAGATAGGGTTTTGTTGTGACTCCTAGGCAAGCTGTCATTCTGTGTGTATGTCAGGGTGTGGTTTGCATTTAAGCTGTCTTGAGGTTTCTGTGCTTATTCCATAAGCAGATCTTTCTTGAAGTCATGAAAACAGATTTTAATTCCATGGAAATCGAGGTCTTCTGCTGGTTTTGGTTTTGATTCTGTTCTGCTTTCCTACAGATGGGTAGTCCTGTTAATAAAAAGCAAATCATTCACTTCTAGTTTTTGGCTCTGCTGTTGTTAGTTGTGTTCTTTTGTTAGTGCATAGGTCTGTATCTTTTAATTTGTATTTTTCAGTTGAAATCTACAGATGGGATGGTTTTTTAAACCATCTGCAGGAAAGAAATTACTACTTGTTCTTTTACTGTCGTAATGTCACTTTGTTCAAAATTTCCTGATTTCCCTCTACGTTGTGTTGGGTTTTTTTTTTCCCCTTAGAAACAAGAAAATTTGCAATGGAATAATAAAAGGGTCCTTTAAAATTAAAAAAAAAAAAAAAAGTTTATTTACTTTTAAATTGCATAACCAGCATGACAGTTCTGACATAACCTGTTTGTGGAAGTATTATCTGTAATTAAGCAGTGTCACATTGCTGAGAAGTAGTTGCTTAGTTGTGCGTGGGCTAGCGGAAGCAGAAATACTTGTCAGTGAAAAAGCTGAGGTCATGCAGGCACCTTAAGTGGCTTTTCATGTAACCTAAGCAAGATCTAGCGTAGCTAGTGCCAGTCTGATAGCTCCAAACCTGCCCCTTCCTTGTCCATTCCAGCTATGGAATCTGCTGGATGCTGTTACTATTCTGCTGTAACAGAATTTGCCACAGAAACAGTGCAGGCCATTGGCATATGGCGTAGTGCTTAAGTGGAGAACGCTGCTAGAGTCTCTTCAGCTTCTTGCAAATTTGGCTACATTGTCTTTTCACTGTGCAGTGTAACCTACAAACTGGACATGCTACTTACATTAAGTTGGCAGCCAACTAATAACTATATGTAATAATCTTGTTTATTAGCTTTCCAAATAGCACAGGCTTTTCCTGTTGCCTAAAAAATGTGCTTTAATAATTTTAAATATGCAAGGAGAGTGCAGAAGTATTTTTTTTTTTTTTATAATTATGTTAAGAAATGTTAAGAACAGTGCCATCAATATGCTTTGATTTTAGTGATAAAGCTGCTTGTTTGCTTCTTACATGCCAACAATCAGGTCATCAAACAGATGTGGTTTATGAACTTGAACTAGATCAAATCAGATGATGTGTGCAATACTGTGCAAGTATTATTTTCCCGATTATTATGTCCTCAAGTGTCTTTTAAGTCTACTTCTTATGAATGGGAACATCATAGAAATGAGATGCTAAACTATAAAGTTCTCAATTACATTTTGAACTAAGTTATAGTGGTTATTGGTAAGCACTCAGTGCAGATAGCCATGATCAGTGGAGAGTTTTTCATAATAAAATTCTGGACACTCTAGCACATCTCTTTTTCTCTCTTTTTCCTGTGGTTTGTTTTTTTTTTTTTTTTAAAGTTCATATTTGACTTCAGTGTCCCCATAGCACATTTATGTTTTATAGTCAGCTTCTCTCTCTCTCTTGTACCTGGCCAAATTCCAGTTTCAGAAAAAATCAGAGATCTTGGAGCCATTGCTTCTGATTTGGTTTCTGATTGGGAAATTTCTGCACAACTCTCAAAACTACTATGCAGGAAAACTTGAGAATTATAGTGGCTAATTCTATAAGATTGCAGTATGCTAGTTATGTGGAGTGCCAGACAATGAGTGAGTTCCTGGAAAGTTTTCAGTCTTAGATGTATATCCTCCACCTAGCACTGTGTAGCATGTTTTGCTGTATGCTGTTTGAAATTTTATGTCTGTGAAATTACTTCCTGCATGTGTGTTTATCAGACCTTAGGCAGGTAATTGATAATGTGTGTAAAATGTCAAAAGTTACATACATCGATAACATTACTAAAACATTTTCTCAGTTTATATCCTGCTTTAGAAAATAAAGCCTCGTTTTGGTGAAAATGTTCTTTTTGTGTGTTTTGGTTGAAAGTCAAGGTTGATTCAGAGTTGGGTTTTTTAGTATTTTTTAAAAATCTTTTTTATGTTTTTTAGAAATGCAAGAAGATTGCTCAGAGCACAGATGATGTGATAGTGAACAAACCTCATGTTTCTGATGAAGAGGAGGAAGAACGTCCTTTCTATAATCATCCTTTTAAGCTCAGTGAACCCAAACCTATCTTTTTTAATTTAACTGTGAGTATTTATTTTCAATATTTTAAATTGTTATTTTTAAATAGTGGAAGTAATTTTACAGAAATTAAAGAGGAATCGATAGTCTTGGCAAAATTGCACCGTGATGCTGTTGAAAGTACTCTTGCCTACAGTAAGAAACTTGCCCACTGTCTGTGAAATTGTGGTAGATTCCATAATTGGATTGAAACTTAAAAAAAAAAAATTATTAAAGTCTTTGCAGCTTTTAAAGTGTAAACAACATGAAGAGGATTGGTTTTACTTCATGTTTTCATTAAAAAAAAAAAAAGATTATGCATTTACAGAATTGGGAAGTGCTTTTGAAGCAACATTGTTTAACAGACAAACCAAAACCCCCTAGCAAAATTCTAGATGTGTTTTGCAGTGTTCTGAATAGGATTATCCCATCAGCTTTGTGTGAAAATTTGCTCTGAGTTTGCAGAGTATAAAGTACTGTAGATGTATTAATATGTTAATTGAAAATATAGATAGCATTTATATTTTTATGTACAAATATATATAGCTTGTGGCATTCACAAAGTAAGCAATTATACGTGTTTATGAAAGATGGAAGGTAGAAATAGACTTGCCTTTTATGTAAATAGACTTACCTTTTATGTTGTACTGCTGGAAGAGTGGTATGACAAAACTCAAGAAACGTTCAGCTCTTTACAGGCTCCAGAGGAATATTCTTTAGTGGTTATAGCCTGCTCTACCTGTTTACCACAGTTTTGACCTTCTCAGTATCATTCTTTCCAGATTCTAGTCATACTACCATTCTCATCCATGTTCCTTTTGGTAGTTAAGGTTTATCCAATATTGTGAGCTCTCTGGGCTCTGTTTGCCTCTTAGAAGGGGAAACTGTTGGATATTTTTGCATACTCTTAATATATTAGCAAGACTTTCTAAGGAAAACAAGTTCATGGACTTAATGTACTTTGAGGTTCATGCTCCTAGTAAGAAATAATCAAAATACAGAAAGCAAAATGTTGAAAATTGCTTTTGCTATATGATTTAGAGCTTTTTGTCATTATTATGTGGATATCACAGCCAATGCTTTTACTGCCCAGGAATTCTATTTTGGAGCTTTCTGTTATGAAATGTATTTGTGGCAGATTAAGATAATTCACTGTATGGTGGGGTAGAGGGACATTAATTGTGAGTGAGATTTTTGCAAAATTTTAACTGCTGAAGCTGGTTTAAGTGATTTTTGCTTCCAGCTGTTTCATGTTTTTTTACACTGCCTTTTGTTGCTTATTCACGTGCTTTTAGGGCTGTGATAAAATGATTTGTTATAAAGGCTTCTGGTTTGATGTTAGTAAGGATGGCTGTGCTATGAAAGCTTAATGCCAAGTGTATGCAGAAGTAGTTTCTTAGAGGTAAATTGTGAGCATTGTGTTTTTAAATTCTGATTTTGTTTCTTTAAGACTCCTAGCATAAAACCAGCACCGCCACCACAACCAAAAAATCAGGTCAGCCTGTCAAAGGAATTCCCGGTTTCATCTGGGTCTCAACATAGGAAAAAAGAAGCAGATAGTGTGTATGGAGAATGGGTTCCAGTTGAAAAAGGCAAAGAAGAAAGCAAGGATGATGTTTTCCCCAAACCATCCATTGAGGTAAGGAAGGAAAGGAAAGCGTATCATATAAGAAAACCAAAACTGTTACCCGGTCAGTCTGGCATCAAATTGCAGTCTGTGAAAAAAAAAATGCATACATAGGTAGCATCTAACAGGTCAGTGAGCTAATTGCTCACTGTGTTCACATGATGGTCACCATGTTCACGTGAGCAATGATGAAAGCAACCTGTACCCATACTGTGTGCTTTTGTCAGCTAGTGACTTATTTGTCTCAGTAGAATTTAAACTTTTGCTAGAAGATGAAAAATAAGTTTCTTGTTCAGGTTCCTTCAGAGGCCAATGCTCTCTTAAGTTGAGACCTTAATTTAATTTGTCCTATCACTTAGAGCAATAACATTGCATTGAAATGTAATCCATTAAAAATAGACTCAAAAGTTGTTTCTAAACCTGCCATTTCATCTGGATATATCTACTATTTTTTTTTTTAGCTTTACAGTCACATTTTTCTCATGTGTTGTCTTCCATATGGCTGTCCAAAAGCAAATACTAATTGTATGTATAATAAACTAAAAAAACCCACATTGTTTTTCCCCTTGAAATGTCTTCAATATGATATTTTGTGGGGATTTTGTAATTAAGTAAATATTTAAGGCAGATGTAAATTTTTGCAAGTTCATGTTACCCTTGCTTCAGTCCGAAGGCTCATTCTCTCATACCTTTCAAAGCAGACAAACAAAAAAACCTTGATATCAATTTCTGATGGAACAATCTTTTTACTTTCTATGTTCTGTTTTCAAGAACTTTCTAAGATTGTACCATTCACTTCCTGTAGCACAGAAGATGTTTTTTCTCTTCTGTGTCTTTGACAGCACCAAGAGCACAGTAAATATAACCTCTTCCGCAGACATTTTCACAGCATGCCTCAGTTTGATGATCAGACGCCCAATTTATTGTTCCCTCAGTGTAGATGATAACTGCTGTTTGGTGTTTGTCGTGAATGACTGATAAGAAGCGTTCTGAAATGTTTGTGGAGAATGTTATTCCCAGTTTACTAGTGTATATGTAAAAAGTCCAGAGCATAGAAACATTGTATGCAAACATTTGGCTGTGTTTATACCAGGTGGTAAAATGTCTTGTCCTTCAATTGGTTAATGATATGCTCACAGATTTGGGCAAGTTCTGTAGATGTCTGCATCCAGGTTGCCAGTGACACTAGGCTTGTGTCTTTCACAAATTGAGCTAGCAAAGCACCAATGGTTTGTGTATTGATTGTGTAGAGGAAGCCTTAAAAATTGACTTTGACGTAAATACATTCAGCATAACTTCCTTTCCTGTCATGTGTATCTTTATAAATGCTTGTAACCATGTTGTCTGTTTTTTATATTTTGTAAATAAATATTTTAATTTGCATTTACCTTAACTTGGTTTGTGTTAAGGGTGATTTCAAGGGTCATTAGCTGACAGCAGAGTGTACTATTCCCTTGGGTTTGACAATCCTTAAATTAGACATACAGGAATATTCTTGTAGTTGCAGAATTTCTGTATGTTTCTTCAGGGTGTCTGAAAGGTAACAAAATGCTTCTCTGCCTTTTTTTTTTTTTTTTTAATGCCTCTGAGGACTCCTTGATGAAATGACTTTGAGCTAAATAAGCCAGATGAGCTCCTTTGCCGTTGGGAGTAGAATAGTGGAGAAGTGTGCTCAGATTCACAGGAACTTTGATGTACAATTTACCCCTTATTAATTCTTTTGAAATCATCACAACTCTGATGCAAGTCTATATTGAAATAGAAAAAAAAAAAGTGATTGATTTTATTGATAATTTTTTATTCAAGCCATAGAATTAGTTACGGGAATATGTAATCTGAAATGGCTCTGCTAATACATTTTGAATTATTTTAATAAAACATTATTTAATGGTAGTAGGAGATGATAGAAAAAGCCTTGGGTAATATGAAGTATCAGCATGTCTGTAGAAGCTGGAGAAACATATAAGAAGGAAGCTGTATTCAAAAGTCTGAAAGTACAGGGCTGGAGTGTTGTATTTGAGCTTGGAGTCAACACAGCTGACTTATGCAGAGAAGCTGTCCTGATCTTAGAAGGTAGAAAATGTATTTAGTGTGTCAGTGGACCTATGAAGTATGTCAAAAATGCTTGCTTTTTATTGTCAGCCTTTTCCTTCTTGCTTCAGTATTTATGATTTGTGTTTATGGGGAAAATGTTACTAAGAGTCAGGCAGAATTCTCATGGAGAATAACATGCTGAACTTGAAACTGTTTTACTTGAATAAATAATAATAACTTTTCATACTTCAAGCAGAGATTTTTTTTCTCAAGATCCAAAGATGCCATCGAATGTCTTGACATAATACAAAGCCATGATGGTCTCCAAAATGGTGACTGACCATGTGTGAAAGTGTATGGGAATTCTAACTAACCAGGGTATCTACTAATAGGCCCCAGTCCGGTAAAGCACTAAAGTACACATGTATGTTTAAGTATGTGAGTGGTCCTAATGTGGTTTCAGTGGACTACTTGCATGCCTATGTGTATTGCTGGATTGAAGCTTTTGGTGAGTAGAATAACTTTTATTTATCTCCTGAACCAGTTTCACAAACAAAAGATTAAAGAATTATTTTAACTATGTAAGGGAAGCTTATTAATTCAAAGTGTGTATTTTAAACGGGCATTCTTGCACACATGTGACTGTCATGTTAGGTGATAATTAGAAAATCTTCTGATTTTTCTTGTGCCTTGTTTATGATGTGTGTTTTCTGTTAGGTAGGACAAAAAAAACCCACTGAAGTCAGTTTTCTAGACACATAGGACTTCTGATACTTTAAGTCAGTCCTGGTCAGTGACAGATGTTTCAGCAATAGTCTTCCCAACAGAAGTACTTTTTGTCCTAAATAGTAAAAAGAATCCTCCGTGATAAAATAATTATTTTTGTATTTTGACTATGAAATATTACCTTTTTTTTTTTCCCAGCTGTGGACATTCGTGTCTGTCTTTTAGCGTTTTTCAGTGTTTACTAAATTTTTGACCTGATTATTGTGACAAGGATTTTGTAGATTTTCTCTTCAGCAGAGTCAGTTTAAAATTAGTTTCTGTTCTTTTCTGTTGGGCTTTTATTCTAGCATAAGGTGTCTGAGGCTGTGATTGTGAGACAGCAACTAAGAAAAGATAGAAACCATTAGTAAAAACAAAACAAAACAAATTAACCTGTCACTTTACTTTGTCTATATGCCGCCTGCTGCTTTGATTACTGGGTTTCTTTTGTGCTTCAAACACTTCCATCTCTTTCAGTCTCCTTCACATGCTTGTTTCCAAAGAAATTTCTCTGAGCACTATTCTTTTTCTCCTTTGAAAATAGAATGATCCACAAAAAGGCACATCAAATGAAGAACAAGGCACAAGTAGTTAAAAAAAAAAAACTGTATATTAATGATAATTGTTACATTTTTTTTATTCCCAAATGTTATGGATTTCTCTTCATGATTGCTTTGCACAGAGTCAAGTTTTGCATTGAGCTTCTTGACTTAGTCCATAATTTTACCCAAATGATTCTGCTTGGTATGCATGAGATAGGTTGATTTCCACCCCTCCCCCTACTTCTTTTCTTTAAATGTTGTAGTTCAGCAGCACAGACCTAAATAATCCTTTCCAAATCAATTTTATGAGCTGTGGGTCTGGTTTTACTTTTACACAAGTTTGGTTTAGGCTGAGGATTAAAACACTAACGCCAAGTTCATGGAATAAATGTGAATCTTGCTGTATATTTTTTTTTTTTTTATACATGCAACTTGAAGGTTTAGTGAGCCTTAATAGTAGAATGCTTATATGAACAACTCTGTGTGAGGGCTTTTGTTTCTTTTTTTTTTAATTCTTAGCTAAATTACATATAATTCTGCTGGTCGATACAATGCTATTGAACAATAATATACTTCTCTATTTAAGTATTATACACCACAACCTTTTCTGACCAAAATATTTATCTGAAAAGAATTATTTTGATATTTTATACGTACAGGTGATACTAAATTATCTCAGGGTATTGTACTTTGGATTTTGTATTTGTTAAGGAAAGCCATATTGTATATACTTAACAGGCAGTCCCAGGATATTTTTTCACGTTGCCTATTCACATGTCAAACCAACTATTCAATGCATAAAGCAACTTTCTAGCATTTGTCCTACAACAGCTTTTCCCAGATCAAATAGATATTATTATGGTCTGCAGCATTTTTAAAAAAGGTCTTTTTCTTCCTAGGGTGTGGACATAACTACAGCTATGAATGATCGAGCACTGGCTCAGAAAAGGCTCAATGAAAACACATTTGATTTAGAGGCCATGTGCATGTTAAACCGTGCACAGGAACAGGTATGTTGCACTCTTTGTCAACTTAAAGTAAACGTTTACCTTTTGTGCCAGCTGATTTTTTTTTTTTTTTTTTTTTTGAGTATGTAAGCATAGGGGTTTGGAAGCCCATTTTGTGCTTAAAATTTCTGCCTTTATTTTGGACTTCATAACACTCATTTTGAGGCTAAGCAAACAGTGAGTAATGGTCTTGCTAGACTTCAAGCTTGTGCTTTAGAGTTAGCATAGAAAGATGCTCAGTTTTTTGTAGCAGTTGCTTACAAATGTTAATGAATATAGAACTAAACTTCTGAGAATCAAGAGAGAATTGCAAAGGTAAAAGCTGCCATTTCTTATGTTTCATTTTTATTTTGTAGATTGATGCCTGGGCTCAATCAAACTCCATACCTGGCCAGTTCACAGGAAGTACTGGAGCACAGATACTGTCCTCAGATGAGCTGACCAACAGTGGTCCCCAAGCATGGATTAGAAAGGTAGAAGTTCTGCAGACATACTTTTCTAACTATCACGTTTTAAATAGCAGTGGAAGTATTGGAAAATACAAAAAATGTGTCTTAAAAACCTATGGTAATGCATGTGTCAAATACAACAGGTTTAATTCAAACAGTGTCTTTGATGGATTTAGACACTTGCTGCTGCTGTGTCCGTTTTGTTGTGCAGAGGTGTTGCTCATGACATGAGTATTTCAATAATGTGTGCGTCTGGTACTTGAGTCAAATTGGTTCTTAAATGCTGTTACCTTACACTGAAATGACATTTGCAATACTGCTATGGTTGCAGTGGTAGGTCCATCACTACTTTTATGGGATTGGCACAGATCAGGCAAGGTTTGATCCTGATGCTGTTGAAGTCAGTGATGTTTTGTGATCAGATTTGGTGAACCAAGACACAAACTGCCATTTTGTTTGACTTGGTTCTATCTGATTGCTACTTTGCCTCTATTTGTATCACCAGGGTTTTCTGGGGACCATGAGATATGGAATATTAAACCAGAAATTGCAGTTGATTTAATAGATTTAATGCCATCCTACAGTGAAATAGTTACATCTTACTGCAGAGTAACACCGACTTATTTTTGGGATGTGGTGCGTCATATTTACATGCGTTTTATACGTTTAATAATTCATGCTTCATCTTTGAAAATTAATACTGAACTGATTCTCTTTCAAGAAGTAGAACTGAGGAATTCAAGCAATATCCACCTTTCAGGCAAAAATAAAGAGTTACGGTGGTCAGTCTTGCGAGTAATTTAGTTGTATATACAGTATATCTGCTTATCCTTACAGAATGTGATACTAAGACAACCCTCAAACCAGGGTTAGATTTGTAGTTGGTTAGATTGGAGGCTTAGGTAGAATTTTCCATAAAACTGTGTGTAAACTGAGCACTAAAAGCCTGGAATTTTAACATCCTAAAACTAGAAGTATTTTTTGTCAAGATTCACTAACTTGTTTTTTCCACTTTATATAGCCAGACCATACAGAGAGCCAAGCAGCACAGAGGTCCAAATTACTTGGTAGATGGGCTTTTGGGCTCTTCTCAGTATTGATACAGGGTGTAGATCGTAGAAGTAAGCCTTAAAAATTACTAACTTTTGAGATTGTGACAAAATTTAGGCTTCGATTACAATAATTGTCCCTGGCAGAGGAACTTACAAATACAAAGCACTCAGCAGGGATGTATTGGTGAGAAAAGGGGAGCTTTTCCACCACAAGGCTTGTGAAAGAGATCAGTAAGCCTAAAAGGGTTCTCCCATTCTGCAGGACTTTGGATGGGTTCTCAAGGCAATGGAGAGGAAGCATCTCTGATCATCTCTTTCACAAGCCTCCTTCTTATCCCATTTTCATTCCTTTAGGTTCCGTGATCTGAGTTTTTCTGTGCCTTACAGTGATAAGAGTATCAGCCAACAAAAAATAAATGGAGAAAGCAAGTGTGTTTTCCCCCAGACTTTTAACTTCACTCTGTAATCTGCTTTAAGAAAACCCAAAACAACAAAAAGCTTTACAGGGTGAAAATGAGAGAAGAGTCTGATCTCTGCCTTATGACTACAACTGCTGTGAGAAGCAGAAGCGTACTGGGACTTTTTGTTGAATCTAGGAATAAGAATGCGCTGGCAGAAGCACTTAAGTCCTTGTCATAGCTCTAAAAATTTAGTGGTTTGCAGTAGTATGCATCCTCCTTAGCAAGCATCATGTGGTTTGTCAGAAAGGAGGCTGCTACTGGAAACAAGAAGAGCTGTTGGGTGACGAAGATGAGGACACAGTCCTCTTTCCTGCTTTGGCATTCCTCAGCTTGACTTCTTTTGTTCTTTCCAGGTTCCATATTTGCACGCACATTGCCATCAAACTCATGAGATAATAAGTAGTTACAGTCATGCACTCTCTACAAAATGCATTAGAGGCTGTGCAAGGCTTGTTCTGCTTTGTTGGGTTTTGGTTTTTTTTTTTTTTGTTTTAGGAGTGGTGGGGCTTGTTCAAATCTTAAAAACACTTAGATTTGATGAACTTAATGTGAAGTCACATCCTGTGTTTGGCGAGTGTTTCCACAGGACAAGATATGTAGGGATGATGGGTTCTGAATGCATGTTATCTTTCTCAGTGATGCGAATGCAAACCAACCATGAAATGCAAAGTACAGATCGTATTTTACTTAGGCACTTGGAGTTTTTTAACTTAGTTCCTGTTAATTGTGCAGTGTAGCACTGAGAAGTGAGACTTGTACTCCCTTTTGGGCCTGAGAAAATGCATTTTAACATGATATGTTGCATGTGTAAATTAATGCACGTTTCCGAGTGAGGATGTTGTTTACTGAAGGCATTTTGCTCGGGAGATTATTGTAAGCCATTGCCATAAGAAACAGAGCCTGTGTCAGCTAGTTGTTTGTGTATCATTAGCAAAAAGAACTGGAACATGTGCAGACATTGTGCTTGACATAGATAATCACAAAGCTAAATAGATGTAACAAATAGGAAGAGCAGTGTCAAGAGGGAAGAAGTACTTGGGGAACTTCCTTGATAAGTGCTGTCTTCACTTTGCATTTCTTGGATTTCAGATTTATTTTTCTACTTTAAAAATTACTCTGGAGAGGTAATATGTACTCAAACCAAAACAGGGCTGCAACTACAATTTTATCTGAAAGTTTTGAGGGAATTAGTTATGGAAGTGGTTAACGTGGCATACTTGAATGATTGATGAACTAATTAGAGGTACGGTTTATTTTTCCCAGTAACATGCTAATTCATGGTGTTCATGCACAGGATTATGGGCAGTACTCATAAAGGAATAATGTGTTAGGTTTCATGTGTAACTAAAACAGATTTCTGAACAATATCATATTTTTCTTCTGAAAAGTGGTTTCTGTTTCACTTTATCATTGTTCGTGTAATCAGTTCACAAACTTGACCTGTTCTGGAGGTTGCTTTTTTTTTCTTTCCCTTTTTTTCTTATGCATACACTGTTCTACTGACTAAATGTAAAATCAGATGAAGTGGTCAAATTTTTTTTTTTTCTCACAGCAAATTCTATTGAGGTCTACTTACTCAGACTTTCCCAAACTTCACCACTTGTTCTTGGATTCGTCAGTGTAATTTTGTAGCCTAAGCTTGCACTCCCAAACAACGTTTCTGCAATGTTTTCTGCACGTAGAGCTTTCATTCAGTCGTGCTATATAAAGCATGACCAGCAGTTTTACTGTGGCTGCTAGAATGCTCTGCTTTGTGCGACAAATTCTGAACAGCTAAAGTGTTCCTTCCATTCATCCACAGTCACAGCAGATGGGTAAAACTTAGTGTTAGCAACAAAGGTAAAACTGAGTCTTGTCATTGTCACTTGTACAAGGATCACTAACCTTCTAACAAGGCTCTTCAAAATACCTGTATTCTTACTGCCTCATATGACACAAGGAGCTTTACTTGGAAACGAAGGCCACATGGCAAGGCAGTTGATCTATATGTTAGTTATATTGGACAGACTCCCTGTTGAGACCTCAAAATGTTCTTTTTTTCTAGCTCTCTTCAGCTTGCTTTCTACTGTTTGCATGCAAAAGCTGTGAACAGAACAGAGATCCTGAGGGTTATTGTGAGCATAGATTTGTAACACAGTTGATGAGATTCTTCAGAAAAGTATTCTTCCTCCTTTGTTGGAACAGGAATGCAGCTGCAGCTCAAGGTGTCAGTTACTTTGCAAAAATTTTACCAGTCATATATACTTGTTTCTGCTACTTGACTCAGACAAATTTTTCAGAGTTAGCCTTAATCTTAAAGACAGGCCATTATGCTATAGCTGAAACTGTCCCCTTAGTGCCTTTAAGGCCTTTGTTGTCTTTTAATTAATAAATTACTACTCAAAAGAAATAAACCTTCCCTCTGACAGAATTTGTTTCAGCATTGTGAGAAGGAATGGATATTTTCAGAGAGCAGAAATTGATGATGTAGGTTCTCAGGTAATGGTGGTACTGTTTTGTAGACTATCCAGTTCAGTGTTTTGTGCTGTCCTTTTTCCCAGAGACAGCTGTTGCAGTTAGATAGTCACTGTCCAACTTGTATTGTTTCAGAAAGAAAACCCTGTAAAAACAACTTTCAGGTGTAATTTTTCTTGTGTGTGTGTTTGCTTAAGTTCTTAAATACCAGTTTAGGCATTCACGTACCCAAAATTGTTGCCCAATGTAGCACTGAAAGAGGAAAAACTTTAATCAAAATCACTAAATAACCCTCCTAAGTGATCCAGTTTTATGTAGCCTTCTGTTTAAAGAAAATGTGTTGATGCAAGAATGTAACTGATCATTTGTCTCCACCTGCTGGGAGAATAGAAGTATGCTTTATTTTGCTGATGTGTCATGGAATTTAGGGATTGAAAGATGACAAAAATGATAATAAATTTGTATTGTACTCTTAAGGTTGATAGCCAGATGGGCCAGATCTGTAAAGGGACATAGTTGGTAAATAGTTTTGTGAGACTCAGCCTTTTATGATTTTTTGAAACTGAAAATAAGTGTATATCTTCCCTGCTCTAGTTAATGTTTCTAATTTTTTTTTTTGGTGTTTACATACAATGTAATTACATAGCACTAATTTTTAGCCATGCTCTACTAAATCGTGGACTTAGTCATCTGTCATTAAACTATTTTTAAAAAGATAGTTAAAGATAATTGTTCACATGATATTACAGACTTAGATTCAATTTATTCTTAAAAAAAAAGAGACCCCAAACAACAAAACTACCTTTTTCCCTTCCTGCAGGTTGTTCAGGAAACTGAATCAGTATAGGCTTCTTCTGTTTCCTTTCACAGTTAGCAGAATTACTTCATTTAGCCTATTAGTCTGAGGCACTAGTACAGCTGTTCTGTAATGAAACAAAATTTATCATTTCTAATTTCTTGCTGTCCTGCTTCTGTAATTCTTGTTTAAGGGTTAACATAACGTAAGAAATTCCTCCTGAAGTTACCAGATAGGATTCTAAATTCACACATTAGAAGCGGTGTGTTTAGTGAACTGCACTTTGACATTTAGAACTCTTTTTTGATTTCCAATATTTGGAATGTTCAGGCTCTCATAATTCCAGTGTAGGAATTCAGGGCATTGATTTTTTTTTTTAAAATTTTTTTTTTTTTTTTTTTTTTACTTTTTTGGGGTTTTTTAACTTTTTCTTCACNGTTGTTTTTTTTTTTTAAACTTTTTTTTTTTTTTTTTTTAAACTACTTGGAGTTTTTTACATCCTTCCTAACCAGATCAAGTGTGATGAGAAAGCTGTGTAACATTAAAATGACCTCATCAAGCAATTGGACTCTCTCATTTGTGAACTGAATACACACTGGTGGTAATGAAACAGATGTTGATATTGAAAATTCTATCATTGCAAAGCAGGTGCAAAAGAGGAATCGGAACCCAGGGTGACATTGACTGGGGTTTGTATCATTCTCGTCATGGTTGCTCTTTTCTTATGAGAGGTTCCTGGAAAAGAGAGGGGAGGATGAAAATGGAAGTAAGTAAAAGTCATTCTAGGTGTATAGATTGAGGCAGTTTGTATAAAAGAAACTGATTGTCTCTGTGTACACACACTGCATGGTCTGCACCAGTCAAAAAAAGTTGAACTGAAGAGGTGCACTTAGCCTCTCTACTCTTCCATCAGACCACTGTGTTAGTAAGTGCAGCATCTGATTGCATGATCAATAGGTAAATATTTGGAGAAGTTCTGCCACAGTCTTCAATTTTTTTTTCCTTTTTTAATTTTTTAACACCATGTTTAGTGGGGATCACACGCATACATGGCTAGTGTATGTCAGTTGCCAGTTTGAAATACCCATAAAAATATATTACCCTTAGTATCTGCAAAAGTAAGACTTTTACAAACAAAACTGGAGTTTTGTTTACGTACAAATGGAAAACAAGGACCCATAGGTCAGTCCTTTGTCCAAATCTGAGAGACACTTACTTTTGCAAGCACAACTCAAAATAAAGGAGGAAAAAAAAAACCCACCAAAACAACAACAAAGAAACCCCAACCCTCAGTTGTTCTATTAGTTTACTTTGATGGTAGGCAAAGGTAGGGAAAACCGTCACGAAAATACTAGGCATTGTGTCATCTAACCTACTATGCGAAATAACTGATGGACTTATCAGTGCCAGTGTGTAAACTTGTATATTTTAAGGCAAGCAGTTCTTTGCTGTGATGGAAATGATTGACTTACTTACTTGGGTCAGCGGGGGGTGCAGAAGAGAGATGATAGTTCACAGAATAACCTGTGAACTTTCACCCCTCTATATGGAAACTTGTTTCAGGGTCAAATCCTTGTAGCTGCCTTCTTGCCACGGTCAATGCCAGCCCTACTATTCACAACACTGCGGCCATCGAGGCCTAGGTACGTAAACATTTAAGGAGTTTTTAAAGTTCTTTACATCAAAACAGATTTTTAAACTTTCTGTTGATAAGCTTTCACCATTTAACAACTATTGTGTTAATGATGATTTGAAAGAATGTGAAGACTACTGCTGCTAAAAACTGTATGGCTAAGTGCCTTTTTTTTTTTTTTACCCCCCCTTAAAAAGAAAGAAAAGAAAAACTTGTGTGTTTCATGTGGATTTTCAGAATAGAACTTGAATGTGCAGCTGCTGTATAATAAAATGGAAATTTTTTTTTTTCTTTTAAATTTTTTTTTTTTTTGGCAATCTTTAAAATACACCTAAACACTATGTGAATGTCATTACTAAATGTGCTTGTATTTTGTTCAATAACTAGGTACACTTGGCACGCATGTTGCCAGTTAAACAGTTAACACTGCCTCCTTTCACAAGATGAGAAGAGATGCATTGGAACCAAAGTAGCGTGTTAAAAACTGGACGGTTATGATTTTGCTAAATACCTATGTCTGAAATGGGTCACTTGCCACTTTTGGATTGCATTAGAGTTTTAAGTTGTTCCTTTTTGAGAATATTGATTTGTGTCTCGTGTGTCTGCGTGAACTCTGGTTTACACAAAGTGTTAATGTACATAAAGCTAAGATTTTTTTATTTTTTTTTTTTTAATTGAGTCTGTGAAAGGTTGTTAGAAACATTTATTGGAAACTCCCGCTTCTTCTAAAAAGTCCTAGTACTAACTGCAGGATTTGTTTTACTTTTCTTTTTCTGGATAGGATCAGTTCTTAAGAGCAGCCCCTGTTACTGGAGGAATGGGAGCTCAACTGATGAGAAAAATGGGCTGGAGAGAAGGAGAAGGGCTTGGAAAAAACAAGGAAGGCAGTGTTGAGCCTATTATGGTTGATTTTAAGACAGATCGAAAAGGTAAGCCCTTCCTTAAATGTCTCCTGATGGTATAAACTTCTCATGACTGTTTTGAACATAGGCAAAATAACTTGGAAGTACTAAGATTTTTCAGGGTACAGCTTTACTGTAAAAAGCAATAGAATGGTGTAGATGATTCTGATAGCAGTTTTTCAAGTCTGGGATTATATGTGTAGGATTTGTCCTTAAACCTTCACTTCCCATTTTAAAAAGGGCTTCTCAGTGGTTCTTAAATTAGGGTTGTGCTTCAATTGGATGTGTGGAGAAAGCACAGACAAGGAAGTGAACTCTGGAGAAGCTATTGTAGTTGGCTTGGAGAGAGTGGCCGAAGCAGGAATGGGGCAGAACAGAAGATGGAATAGATTGGTTTTAAACTGGGGTGAAGGACAGAGGTGTGAGCTACAGAGTTGAGGTGCCTTTGAGCTGAAGTCAGGACATGAACAGGATGTCATACTGATGATTTTCAGCTCCCAAATGGCTCTTTCTCTTATTGTCCATCTGATCTCCCTACTGTTCTGTCTCCTGCTTGGAGCCTGCTGCTGCAGACATCTGTTCTCAACTACATTAGTGTTTCTCTGATGGTTTCCAAAGATTGCTTTAGCAGTCTTTCCTCCTGTTCTTTATGTAGTCCATGGCTACAGGTGGAGAGCCATTGTGCTTGTCTCACTTGATACACAACAACCACCCTTTTATTTACAGGCAGCGTGCTGCTGCATAAGTCGGCAGCATGGTTCATATGATTGGCCATCTTGCCAGCATTTTCAGGGAGTTCTGTTTTCAGAGTGAATCTGTATGAAAATGTTCCACCTGAAATGCCTCTACAAGTTCTAACCATTTAAACTACAAGATGCAGAATTTCATCAGTCAAGATTTATGTTTTAACTGTTCTATTACACACATTATCAGAATGCACAATTGAACAGGTGGCCAAGAAGGCCAACGGCATCCTGGGCCTGTATCAGGAATAGTATGATGAGCAGGACCAGGCAAATCATTCTGCTGCTGTACTCAGCACTGGTTAGGCCACATCCTGAGTACTGTGTCCAATTCTGGGCCCCTCAATTTAAGAAAGATGTTGAGGTGCTTGAACTTGTCCAGAGAAGGGCACCAAGGGTGGTGAGGGGGCTGGAGCATGAGCCCTATGAGAAGCGGCTGAGGGAGCTGGGGGTGTTCAACCTGGAAGAGAGGAGGCTTAGGGAAGACCTTACTGCTCTCTACAGCTACCTGAAAGGAGGTTGTAGCCAGGTGGGAGTTGGTCTCTTCTCCCAGGCACCGAGTGACAGAACAAGAGGGGACAGCTTCATACTGTGCCAAGGGAGGTATAGGCTGGACATTAGGAAGAAGTTCTTCACAGAAAGAGTGATTGGCCATTGGAATGGGCTGCCCGCAGAGGTGGTGGAGTCACCATCCCTGGAGGTGTTTAAGAGGAGGCTGGTTGAGGCACTTAGTGCCACGGCTTAGTTAATTAGAAGGGTTAGGTGATAGGTTGGACTTGATGATCTTAGAGGTCTTTTCCAACCTGGTTAATTCTGTGATTCTGTGAACACTGGCTGTGGGAAAAACAAATTCTTCCTGTTTCCTTAAATTTTGTATTTGTAGACTGTAAATCTTCAATATGTTGAATAGATCACATCTAATATCAGAGCATGAAAGTACTTTGAATTTCGGCTTTGTGTTAGCTTTTGTCATAATTGAGCTTGAACAAAAACTTAAGCACATAGGTGCAAATGCTATGAAGTTTATTTGCAGAGCTGCTGTTGGAGTTGGAGGACTCTCTAGGTGTCAAGATGGCTATTTCTCAATACAGAGATAGTTCAATACTTCTCAAGTGACCAAGCTAGCAGTGAAGATAAAATTTAAGCATTGAAATACTGTGTGCCAAGAGACAGAAAATAAGAAGGCAAGCCTATATTATGAAAATATGAATTGCTTTCTAAATTCTAAAGACCTTCCAGCAGCATAATAAAGATTTATAAGAAAGTCAACAATATCAGATACAGAACACAGTAACACATACTCAGTTTATACAGACAATGACCCAAGTTGCTTTTCAGCTGTTTTCTACTATGCAACCTTACTGTTTAAAGACTGAAAGAAAAAAGAAGGGAAAAAATACATAGGTGACAGAGCGATTGTGGAGAGTATATTTGGAAAATATTTTGTTGCTGTTACTTAAGACATAGACCAGCGGGTCCAGAATAGGGCCACAAGGATGGTCACAGGTCTGGAGTACCTGTCCTGTGAAGACAGGCTGAGAGAACTGGGTCTGTTCAGCCTGGAGAAGGGAAGGCCCTGGAGAGAGCTCATAGCTGCATTTCAGTATCTGAAGGAAACCTCCAGGAAGGCTGTGAAAGGACTGTTTAGAAAGGCTTGTAGTGATAGGATGAGGGGTACCGGTTTTAAACTGGAGTAGGGTAGATTTAGACTGGACATAAGGAGGAAGCTCTTGACAGTGAGAGTGGTAAAATAACCAGAACAGGTTGTCCAGGGATGTGATTGAGTCCCTGTTCCTGGAGACATTCCAGATCAGACTTGATGTCACCCTGGGCAGCCTGATATAGTTGGTGTCTGCTCACTGCAGGGGGGTTGGACAAGATGACCTTTGAGTGTCCTTTTCAACCTGATTGCAGTCTGTGAATCTGTGAAGTTCTCATTGTTGGCAAGACTTCCTTCAGTTTAGCTTGTGAATAATCGTCAGTCAAGGGAAAGAGAACAGTCAATTTCAGCATTATTTTCTCAAGCAACCTGCATAACATAGTGATGGATTATGTGAGGTGGGAAGAGTTATCTGTTTATTATATTGCTTCTTGACATGTCATAGGAAAGATACAGTATTGCTGCACAGCCTGCGAATATTTCGAACACAAAATAACATTTTGGTGGTACGCAGCTGTGTTATAGCTCAAGTTTCCAGTTCTAGAAGTGTGCCACAGGATTCTCATGTGGTTTCTTAAAGAAATTTCCTTAAAGCCTGCAGAATTTGATATTGAGGTTTCAAGCATCAAACCCTAAGGCCTGAGACAGAATCAGGTCCTCATTGCACTGGGCATTTTGCAACAGGTAGTTTGTCCTCTCTGCTTCAGAATGCTTGGTCTCCAGTAACAATCAAAACTGTTAGATGGAGTTAAAGGATGCCTCTTTGTGGCATGTGGTAAATTAATCTGAAAATATCAATAACCTTTGTGATGGACAGGCTTTGCTTTAAGGTCATAGTTATGAAAGAAATAGTTGGTTATTATCATATATAAGATCTAGATATTTCCACCAAAAAATCTGAAGGTGTTCTGTATTGATCAAGAATACTTTTTTAATGTTGAACCAACCAAGTTTATAATACAAGGAGACATCTTGCATTGTGAAGCAGCAGCATGTTTCATGCATTACAGAGAAAGAGCTGAACAGTGATTATACATTTCTGATGAGTAGCTGAAAAGCTTCTTCAAACATTAGCATTCTTTGATGCTTAAATGTTTTAAAAGTCTTTTTAACATTCTGTGTAGAACTTCAAAGAAGAGTTACAGATTTTTAAAAGGAATTTGTCTGTTAACTAAATAACCAACGTATTTTTGTTTTGTAAGGGGTTTTTAATACATTTTCAGAACATATCCCCCAAATAAAATACCACTTCCATAGAAAAGAACAAGCAGTTTGCTAAGGAATTGCTCAGGAGGCTCCCCTAAAACAGGAACCAAAGGGCTGTCTAACTTTGCCAGAGCTTTTGCTTAAACCCTGTTTTTTCAAACACTTGAGTGAAATCTGTAGCCTTCTCACTAACATCATGGAAACCAAACCGTTCTTAAGCTTTTTATTGTTTGCTCTAAGAAGCTTCTTCATCAGCAGAGCTTGTCAGAGGCAATTGCAGCTGTTTTGAAAAATCCTCTTGAGGTGTACTGGGGATGAGATGCAGAAGACAAAAGCATTGGTAACTCTGAATGAGACATAGTATTACTGTGGAGAATAACAATTTTAGTGTTGGGGATGTTTTTGTTTTGTTTTGTTTGAGTTTTGGTGTTTTGTTTTTTTAATGGAAATACTTTGTTATTTTTGATTCTAAATTCTGTACAATTCTAGAAAAAAAACCACAACTTTGTTTCAGTGATTGTAGTCTCTGAGGGTTTCGTGCCACTTGAAAAGTTTCTACTTAGGAGCTACGTGAATATTAGGATGAAAATCTGGTAAGGAGGGAAGAATTTTCTT
This sequence comes from Ramphastos sulfuratus, assembly GCA_013399055.1. NCBI lineage: Eukaryota > Metazoa > Chordata > Aves > Piciformes > Ramphastidae > Ramphastos > Ramphastos sulfuratus. The sequence continues at coordinate 10,870 of WBNM01018676.1, read as the reverse complement.
TTAAAGGAGAGCAAAATAAAATGCCGGCCACAAAGCTAAAGGAACAGGAGGAAACTGGGAACAATTGCAATATCTCACTTGTCTTTATTCACCAAAGCCAGGAATAGGAACAAATTGAGGTAAGAAACAAAGTAATATTGAAAGATTGAAGTCTGAGAAATTCTGAACAAGACAATCAGGTATTTAGTTTACATCTGTTTAAGGTAATGGCAAAAGGAATGGAAAGAAACTCGAGCCACTTTGTAGGCATCATGTGGTTGGTTACTGGTGTTTGATACATTTTTGGTGATGGTTTTGTTTTATTTCTTGTAATAATAATACTCAGTTTCAGTGTTTCACAGTGACTTCCATTGGAACTTGTGCTCTCTGCATGGACTTGGGGCCCAGCTGCTTGCTTTTCTGCTGCTTTATATTGAGACATGATTGAAATCACTGTCATTGGGCTGCAAATTTGCACATAAAGGATAAATACTTGAATTCTGTTAATAAAGAGGGCTCATAAAAGGACATAGTACATTCCTTTACTGTTTAATGGAAGTACTTCAGATGCTTAGCGTGTGAAGAGGCAAGCTGTTAAGGTAATGGATGACTTCGGGGTTGCACAAAACAAGTAACGTTTTGTCTGCTGTTCAGTGTTTCTCCAAAGAAGGCACGGAAACTCAGGCATTTCCTGACTTGAGTAAGACTACCCAGAGTTTTCTACTACCTGGCTTGTCGAGAATCTTTACTAGAGTGGTATGGAGGGGAAAAAAATCAGAATGAAAGGGAGATTCGAAAGACTTCTGAAAAGACAGTTGTATGGTGTCCTCAGGTTTCATCTCCACTGATACCTATTGTTGCCTTACTGAGGAGAATACAGAAATTGGGTGGGAATCATAAGTGTAAACTTTATTGTGTTTTGTTTAGGGCTTGTTGCTGTGGGAGAGAAGGCACAAAAGAGATCTGGACATTATGTTGTGATGAAGGATCTTTCAGGTGAGCTTCTTGGTTGTCTGAAAAAAACATCTCATTTAAAGTGATTGCTTTGGTAGTGGCATTGGAATCTCAAACGTGTTTTCTCTTTGAAGGTAAACACCCGGTTTCTGCACTGATGGAGATCTGTAACAAAAGAAGATGGTCACCACCCGAATTTGTGTTAGTGGATGATAGTGGGCCTGATCATCGCAAACATTTTATCTTTAAGGTGTGTTTGAGTCTCCTTGTTTGCTGTTGGTTTCTCTATTAAAGGTGACAGGAATTCATGTTTATGTTTTTGTAGAAACATAAAAGCCTACTGCAAGGGTGGCTGACGTCTGCTAAGTAGTGTCAAAGTCCTATTTCTGTTAAGGCCATATGACATCTCTCAAGCACATTAATCTGTAAATCCATTGAGAAGCACATCATTCCACTTCTCACTAAAATAACTAACCTCTCTGGTATCGTATGCTTGCTGTGATATTAAATCTTACTGTTGTAAAGGTAGTAAGTAAGGTCCCTTCCAACCCAAAGCATTCTATGATCCGACGAATTTCATCAGTTACCTTAACCTGTGGGTTTTTTCACAAAATATCTTGCATTAGCAGTTAGTGTTTGAAATGATTGCGCTTACGGGCCAGATGTGGATTTTGGCTGCCCCTAAAGAGGAATTAGATAGAGAACATGATTAAAGCAGCTGTGGGATGCTGCCTTGAACCAGACGTGAGGAGGCACTTTCTAACCTTTATCCCTCCCTTTCTTTTCCTAAAACAGGTGAGAGTCAATGGAAATGAATATAGGCCTACTTTTGCCAGCCTTAATAAGAAGCATGCTAAAGCCACAGCAGCAACTGCGGCTCTCCAAGCGATGGGACTTGTACCAAAGGAAAGCATGGTTAATACCACCATGTTTAGGAGTGCCTCACACCGCTAGATATTGTTTTTTATATTGACATTATTTCAGAAAATTATACTCTGCACAAATAATGGTATTTGCCCTTTCATGTTTGTAAATACATTGGCAATTCCCACGTTGTAAAAACTGTACAGACACCTTCAGGTTTTTCTTTTGTACCATCAAAATGTATTTAAATCATACTTAGTTTTTGGTATGTTTATATTGTTTACATTAGTGATGTAATTATTTCTTAAATGACTAAATCAGATGACAGACTCTGGAGGCATCAGTAATCTAAACAAGCCCTTGTTTAAAAGCCCATGCAATTCCTCTTCAATACGGAATGTTAACACTTTCATACTGTTTTGTACTATGCTGCAGTTTCTCCTGGTCTCGGTAAAGCTGCGTGTGGACTTTTGCTGACAGATGGTAAAAGGTCACAGGGGCTTACCTTAGTCTAGTCGAGGCTGGCGTGTACTGCTGGACAGATACTGGGCCAGTACTGTGACCCCCGTGAAAAGCCACGCGGTGGTGGCCCTGTTGTACAGTGTTAGCACTGCGACTTCTCTTGGAGTTTTGTTTGGGGGGTTAGCTTGGTGGTGCACTGTGACTGGCCACACAGCCCATGCTCTAGGACACACCTGATTAGGCAAAAGACTTGCTCTCAAAGGGATGGCAGAAAGTCCAGCAATGGAACCAACGTGACTTGCAATGTAAAAGTGACTCTCCCTGCATGTTCTGAGAAGGGAGATGATGGAGTTGTCTATTCCAAACCAATTAACACACTGCCTGATGTTGATTGTATGAATTTGTGGTTAATGTGAATTTTAAACTCTAACAAATCTACAACTGGATTTGGGGGGGAGGGAAGGGATAGAATGATGCTTAAATTGTTGTACCCAACTTGGTCAATAAAGCAGCACAAGTTCATAATCTTAATCACTGGTCAGTAAGCAGTAATTAAAACGTATGCCAGGATGGCTTCTTGAAGAAACGCACAGTATAAAAGCATGCTTCATCAGGATTATCAACAGCTGCTATAGTTGCAGAATCAGTTCTAGACATTTTTGGTTGCTTTGAACTGTTACCAAATTAACTCCTTGGGCTTGAATTTTCCCTAATGGTACTCTGCCCTCAAGGAGACAGCCTGATCCAGAGTTTTGGCAGTTTGACAAGGGAGAGGATGTAGAAAGCTTTTCCTACTTTTTTTTTTTTTTTTCCCCCTTTTTAATTTAAGAAGTATTAGTTCTTTAGGTGTGTGCACTTTTGACTTGGAAAAGGCGTTGTACACCTCTTGCCAGTTTTGTATTGAGTTACGAGCACATGGCCAGGATTGTATAGACTGTAGTAGTTCAGGTGCTTGCTTCAGAAAAGTCTTTAGAGGTCTCTCTGAATTACATCTGCTGACCAGAGCTTCATCTGGGAAGGAACAAAATACAGTTTGTGTGCAGTAAAAGGCTGTGCTCAGGCCTATAGCAAATGACCTTTGCAATAGTAGTAGGAATGCAGAGGTGAAGAATTGCTAGTACCTCTTCTTCCACAAAGTAAGGTGATTCGTGTGTATTCTGTCAACTGTTAATGGAACGAGATGTCTTTCTTTGCCCTAAAGGGACAGGGATTGATGTCTCTCATTGTGTATAGCAGAGACATGGTAATTTGTTCTCCACTACACACACTTCCAAGAAATAAATCCCCTTATTAGGCTGTCAAAGAGCTGTAGAAATGCTTAAGTTAATTTTCATGGAACGTAGTTTTCCTTAATTAAACTTTTTCCCCTTTGGCTTCTTGCTTTCCGTCTCTGACTAAATATTTGAAGTTCTCCTTGCTTCATTTGCTGAACATTTGGAACGTGTATGAAAACCAAAAGTAAATATGATGGCATAGCAATGGAAAGATGTCTGGAAGAAATGGGTGTTGTATCTGTCTTAGCTAAATCTGTCTTTTGGATGTGCAACTTAGGAGTAATTAACTCAGGATGCAGGAGCAATGCTTAATCAGACTTCTGTTTAAATGTCTGGTTTGGTAGAGCTAAAGCATCAGAGATGTTGATCATTTTGTTTAGTCAATGGTGTCCACTGGTTTCACAGCTGTACAGTATCTGATCTGGGAACATTCACTCTTGTACTTGTTATTTTCTCTTTTTGATCTAATTCCCCATGTATCATGTAAAGATTCATGTTATCTTTTTTTGCAGCAAGGGGCAGGTGAATGCAGTTCCGTTAAAATTCCATTTAAAAAATAACTGTTTAGGCAAATTCTGGATTTCGTGGCTTAAAGATGTGGTACTGTGTGGATTTAACTTCTGGTCTAAAGAAGACATGAGAAAGAAAACCGTTAAGGTCTGTAATGCCCGAATTTACAACAGTTCTTGATTTGGGGGGTTTCTGTTTTAGTTTCATTCCTTGTTCTTTAGAATGATATTTGAGTCTAAAGCTAGTGCAGCAATGTGCTTCTGTTAAAATTTGTAAATTTGAATTGGTTTGAGTGTCCTTTGCATGCAGGAATAGATAAGTAGTGATTTATTAAAAAGAACAACTAGGAAACGCTTTCTTGGAACCTGGTTATTTACACAGCACTTCAGCTGTCTTAGAGATGAATAGTCTGTGAGTCCTGCTGATGGAAGACACGATCCCATTTGGCTGTTGGAATTCCTCTTGTTGCAGAGTTATTTTCCTAGGAATATTCTTGCTGACAGTGCTTCTCGCTTCTCCAGTGAGGGAGGAGCATTTTGAAACAGGTGCCTGAGAACTTGTAGCCAACTTCCACCAGAATGATTTCTTGGCAGTCTCCTTTGATTGGCAGTTTTAAAATAGTGAAGGACTCCAGGAGCAGGAAGGTGAAGTTCGTGTACCTTGGAAAATTTGAAATTGCTTCTTAAAGTGCAAAAAAGTATATGAAGTCTAAATCAACTGCTGAAGTCTCTAGTCCTCCCAAACAAATCTTGGTTGTGATTAAAATTCACCCATTTGGGCAGGTTAAGTAAATTGATCTTACTGCTCTAAAAGCATCTGGAGTGATGATGATTTTTACTGGAAAGACCTTTAGGTGAAAGAGCAGCAGTCTGAGTGTGATGCTGTTGGACATCTGGGACAGTTCATGGGAGCCAAGTACGTTTGAGGAACAGCACTGAATCCCACAGCTGTTAGCAACTGGAATTGCTTCTAAAGTTACAGGCAAAGCTATGACTTAAAACCAACATAGCTTAGAGTACAAGGAAGCAGCCACAGCTCAGGTAATGTTGCAAAGCACGTGACAAAGAATTTGGTTCTAAAGTTTTGTAATTACACATTTCCAGACTACAAGAATGTACCTGCAGTTCAGATTCTGTAAATGGCTATAAGCTATTAGTTGGCATTAGTGCCCTTTGGTAACTGTCATCCTAGATTTGAAAACAGAAATGAGCTGGAACTAATAGTAATTACTGTATTTCCTAGAAACAGCCTCGACTGCACACACCTGAATGGTTATTGGCTTCATTAAAAGTGCTTTCCCTGAGAGGCAGCTCAGAATAGCTTTTTCCTGTTGCTTTCAGTAACTTGGGATGTGCTGACTCTGTAAGTAGGCTGTTTCTCAAGGTGCTGCCTGTTTCAGAATGAACGTACTTGGTGCTGGGGTCATAAGCAGCTGTCAGGTGTGACAGCTTGGGGGGACAGTGCACCAGAACATGGCATTATCTATGGCAGTGGGCTGTTGGTTTACAGCAGACTGCAAAGCTCAATAGCAGAGGCTATGATAGGTGGAGGCAGACAAGCCAGCCACAGAAGGCATTGAGTTAACTTAAACTGGAAACCAAAGAGTAGTGGCTTCAGAAACCCAGTCTTCTGCTATTCCCCACAATGCCATTAGCACTTTCACTCCTTATGTCTGGTACTAATTGAAGGGGGGGAAAGTTCTAATTAAAAGTCAGCTTGTACTACCCTGAGCTCCACATTGGGACAGCAGTGTCCCCTTGTGGCCAAGAGGACCAATAGTATCCTGGGGTGTATCAAGAAAAGTGTGTCCAGCAGGTGTAGGGAGGTTTTTTCCCCCTTCTACTCTGCCCCAGTGAGACCTGGAGTATTGTGTCTAGTTTTGGGCTCCCCAGTTTGGGAGATGGGGATCTGCTAGAGAGAGTCCAGTGGAGAGCCATGAGGATGATTAGGGGATTTGAGCATCTCCCCTATGAAGAGAGACTGAGAGACCTGGGGCTGTTTAGTCTTGAGAAGACTGAGAGGGGAGCTGATCAGTGTCTATAATATAATCTGAGCAGTGGGTGTCAAGTGGATGGGGCCAATCTCTTCGGTGGTGCATAGTAATAAGGAACCATGGATGCAAACTTGAAGGTTTCACCTCAACAGAAGGAGAAACTTCTTTACAATGAGGATGACAGAACACTGGAACAGGCTGCCCAAAGAGATTGTGGAGTCTCCTTCTCTGGAGATTTTCAAAACCAGCCTAGATGCGTTCCTGTGCGCACTACCCTAGGTGATCCTGCTTTTGGCAGGGAAGTTGAGCTTGATGGTCTCTGGAGGTTCCTTCCAACCTCTAACATTCAGTAAATTGCACCAGGAATGGAGTATTTGACTTCAGGAGTTACTGCACAGAGCAACAGCAGAAATTCTTCAGAACAGCTGTGCATGAGGAATACAAACCTTCTGGACACAAGTCAGACCAATAAACATGTGTTATCACATTTTATTTTAAAAAAACCCAGGCTTTCTTAAATGCAAAAGGAGATGCTGAAGGCCTTTTCTTTCATTTCCTTTAAAAGGCCTTCGAATTGTACACAGCAGCCATCATAAAAGAATTGTCCACCATGTTCAGTTCAGTTGTATCCCTCCCAAGATTGTGTAGGTGCTGCCCATGTAGACAGCGGTAGACTGGAGAGCATTCTCTTCAACTAAATGGAACTAGCATACCTAGGACTTCCAGGTATAAGCATAATCCTTCATTTCCAAAAATCTGATGGAATATTTTCCTAGTGTTGGACACTGACTCAGTTGATCCAAAGTCTTAGGATGCAGTCCGCATGCAGGAAGATCTTCGTGTATACTTTCCTGTGGAAAATTCCCATGAAGAGAGACATGGACTAGGTGTTTCTGTTTGAAATACCTATAGTTCTTAATGTTTATTTATGCACCTCTGGGGAACCCCTGGAAAGCTACTTTTCCTGTGATTCCATTTCTGAAGGAAGGACAAACCACAGGGGCTGCCAAGAAAGTGGCAGATTACTTGATCACAAGTAACTGGGTGTAAACCCATGTACTAAGGGAAAGTTTTGTGTCACTCTGTCCTGCTGAAGATACTACCCCTCACAGGAATGACTGTCTGCTAGTTTGCTTACCTTATTTAAGGCAGGGCTTGCATTGTTAAGGTTGGTGTTGAACACAGCAGTTGGCTCATGCGTATACAAGACAGCAGAGAACGCTCCCCTCTGTGCAGATTTGAGCAGCATGGTCAGTGAATGCAGGGCATGAGGCATGACAGGGCCTACAATCTCCAAACTGGATATATCCTTGTATGCCAACTGGACCCTGGCTTTGGCATTTATACTTCGAGCCTGAATACAAAAGCACATAGGATTAGTTTTTGGCACACCAAGTCCTAATTTTCTTTAATACTGCAGTGCCATGGTCCCAGTACAAGTCCAAAATATTACTGTCAACTTGCTGCTCAATACATGAGCATTAAGAGGGTTTTAATGTCTTTGTAACAGCTCCTAAAATATACCAGCTACGATGTGCAGGAATGCTCTGCAGTATTGAGAAAGTTAACTGCAGAACAGTGGTAACTATTTTTTTGGTGGAAGATGACTTGAATTACCTCTGTTAATAGCATATCCTCTACTACCCACCACCTCCTTACAGTAACAGATGGTAAGCTATGATTCAGAGGTTTCCTTGTTGCAAGCAGCTGTAATGATTTGAGACCCTACAAGATCTCAGGAGAGTCTTTCAAGAACCTTTTAGATGTCTGGGAAGCCTGCTTAGCCATCTTCTGGATGTGAAGACGGAAATACTGGGATTTCAGTTTAGCAGCAGAGTAGATTGTAAGAGATGATTTGGAAGGCAGTCAAAATGCTAACTCAGACTGTTAACAACAAAAGTTACTCTCTGGTATCTGAGGGCAACTATTCAGAGGTAGTGTCTAATCTCCTGAGTGACCATATAGCTTTCTTTTCTTAGAAAACAGAGATGGTTGTGTCACTTACTTTGAGCGTGTGCATTGTTCCCCCTCGGAAAGCAACGGGGGACAATAAAGTTGGTGGAAGCCCTGCTTGTGGACCTGCAACAGCCACAAGGCTCTTGCAGTTTATCAAGAAGTTCAGCAAGGTGAATGTGTTTGTTCCTTTCACTAATGCAAGGGACTCCGGTTTGTGATCCACGTGCACCTCGTGCCTCTCCTTATGACTGCATGGACTGGAGTCAAAGGAAAACCATGAGGAAGCGAAAAGCAGGAGTACGCCAAAGGAAGAACTGGAGCTGTGCTACTCCAGAAGCCACTCATGCCCCTTCTGACCAGTCAAGTCATTTAAAGAAACAAAACCAAAACCACCAAGCTTTACACTGATTCAGATTTGTTCTTCAAATACTAAGCAGCATCTTGAGCCTGACTTCTGAATTCATTACTAAAATTCTCAAGTGCTCTAAGTGCAAATGGAGATAGAGTGAGGCAGTTAATCAGTTCCTCTGCTACACTTAAATGTTGTCAGCAATGGCTGGTCTGGTCTGCAGCTTCTACTGCTTCCAAGTGTAAACTTAAGCCTCCAGGAACATGCACCCTTTTCTTTACAAAAACTATGAAGATCTAATGAGTCCAGTGAACCTGTATGTGAGATGACACAATCAGTTTGTGACCTAATGGATCTTACAAAGTTACATTAACAATTCACAATGGCTTTTCCTTCAAGAAGAAAAGCATCTAGAAATGCTTGTCATAAACTCAGACATGCAGTGTTCTCTTAATGTGCCACAATGTGAAGATTAGTATCTGGAAATAACTTCTTAAAACATAAATCTTTACCACTAAAAGGTAACATCTGTATGGTTTTCTAGTGTCGTACATCTTGATGTGCAAAGGATACAGCTTAATAGAAAGAGCATCTGGTTTCTTAACCTTGTCTTGGACTCCCATCTCCTCAAGCCAAGAGAAGCTTGCCTCATCATCATCATCATCACTTGGACCTGGCTCCCTGCAAAACGGAATCAGTGTTAGGACAGCAAATATTTTCCAAATAGAATGTGTAGAAGACTGAAGGTGCCTTGCATTCTAGCAGCATACAAGACTTATTACATACTCTCTGTCTTCTGTGCTGTTGCTCTCTTCAAGGCTGTTATCAGCTTCTGTTTCCAAGTTCACCTCAGAGTTTTTCTGTTTCCTGGTTCTACTTTCTTCTACCAAAGGTAAAGAAAACTCTATGCCTTGAACAGAGAAAGAAAGAAAAAACACAGTGAGTGGTTTGCTAACACAGCTAATGCATTTTATCAGCTGTTCAAATCCTCGTTCAACTGGCTCACCTTACCTTCACTTCTCATGGCTTCCCGTAAACCTCTAGTTGTGGGAGAAATGACAGCTGTGATAACATCACTTCCCGCAAGGCCAGCCGCACGAAACAGAACAGTAAACTGGTAGGTGCACACATAGAAGTATGGACACAGCTTGGCTCTGAGCAGATTGTACAGAGAAGTAAAACTGACAGACCTGCAAATCAGAGCAAACCCATTCTGTAACTCAAGTTAATTCTTTGCTGTTGATGCAACAAACTGGATTTGGCAGGGTGTTGGTAGTGGTGTGCACTCTGTACAGGTTTGAGACCATACTGAGTGAGCAGCCAAATTTTCAGGCATGCTGAAGATCTAGGAAGCTGTGTTCCTCTGAAGCACAGCCTGTTGCTGAGGGCTGTGCTTTTGCAGCATATGTGCTTTCTAGAACATGGGTCTACGTGAAGCAAAGGCTGCCTGCCAACAGGATGTATGGAATCCTACCCAAATCAACAACTAGAACTAGAGAAGGACATTGAATAATGGAAGGTAGCTTCAGTCTTACATTTTCTTAATCTAATCCTCAAAATAATGAAGATTCTATTAAAAAAATGTAACTTTAAAAGCTTTCTCATAAAAATAGAAAAAAAAAAGCATTAAGATACTATTGTCTTAATCTTACTAAATACATTAGTTGCTTGATTCCACTTACCACTCACTCATTAGCACTTGCTGCAGGGCTTCATCCTGTGACCAAGGACTGGCCTTTCCAATGATTTTTCTATCTGCTCCAATCCGGGGAAACATCTGCAGCCATGGCAGTGAAGGGTGAAGCCAGTAAACGAGGCTTTGCTGGAAGGCACAACGCAGTTTGGTCGACAGTTTTGGTTCCTAGATGTCAAAAAAATTTTCTTTGAGGACAAGGTGGCTTTACTTAAGGCAGCACTGCAAGTGATGGATTAAAACATTATTACAAATTATGGATTAAAAAAATATTACATTAGATAATATAAAAAATCTGTCTTGTGAATAAGCCAGACTGAAGAAAGATGGGCAGCTGCTGGCAGCTGCTCTACAGCTGAAGTTAAATGACCACTCACCCTCCACTGTGGGTAAACACCATGGATGGAATAAGGTTATTAGCCTGAATAAGCCTTTTTCTTAATGCAAGACCAAAACAAAGCAGAATCCTGTTTTCACTATCAGCATGTTTAAGAAAAGGTGCAAAGGTACATTCTCCTTTCTGAAGTTAGAGCTTTGAGCTGCTCTCTGAAATATTACCTGTATGCTCTGTGGCAAGTTTGTTTCTGTAGCTCTACAATGCTGAGCAAATCCTTGAGCTTCTTCTTGTGCTTTTAAATGTTCTGTCCAGGTAAAAGGTTGAGAAGACATAAATAGAAGTCGTGTTTTAATACTCCAATCTGCAGGAAATTCATGTCTTGGTGAGGAGGGAACTTCAGGTACAGCAACAGGTAAATGAGGGTCCTTACAAAACAGAAGTAGCACCAATTAACCTAATGCAAACTTAAAACTGTGTCACTACTGTGATGGTTTGGGAG